>PVKM010035954.1:0-15013 GCA_004027735.1 Carollia perspicillata
TGCATCTAACAAATGGGGATATTAATGGTTGTTATCCCTTGGGGACCTTGGAGAGTGACATGAGAAAATACATGAGATGCTTGTAGCATAGTGTCTGCCCCTCCCCCCCCACACCCTCTGAGTGCTTATTATCTCACGTTGCTTTTGAAGAGACATTAAATTTGTGTTATTTCTGATCTGGTCCCTGATAGTTTATATCTGGGTTTTTTAAATCTATATCCACATTATAATCTGTATGTGTCTAATCTTATATAGCCCTATGGGCCCGGGGACAGACCTGTCTACAGAGACTATCGGTATGATTTCCTTCATTCACTGGATGCTTATTGAGCCCCAGCTTTGTGCTGGCTGCTGTGCTAGCTCCCGGACCACAGTGAAGGTCTGCTTTCTGCCTTCAAGACGTTTAGTGTAGAGAAGAAATTTAAATCTAATCTGTCTGTTATATATATCAAGTATAACATATTATTTGATAATATATAACATATTGTTATATATATCAAATATAACATATTTGATATAGATATCTAATACCTATATTAAATATATCCCTTTATCACATATATCACATATATCATATATTCATTCATATTCTCATATATATACATATGTATATGTATATATATATAAATTCTTTTAACTTTTTAGGGCCCTGAATGCCATGAGTAAGAATTGCCAGATTTGAAATACTCTGTCAAGCTTTTCTTTTTTTTTGCCATGTAGTTCTTTTAGATATTAGTAATGAGAATAGTTGGCCTTTTTTCATATTATCAAGGGATTTCGTTGGTCCTTGAATAATGTCATTTTATTTGTCATTTCATTATAATATTGAGGAAAAAATTGATTCCCGCTTGGGGCCGCTGTCTGTATGGAGCTTGCATCTTCTCCCCATGACTACACGGGTTTTCTGCAGGCGCTCTGGTTTGCCTCACATCCCAAAGACGTGCCTGCGTTGTCCCAGTCTGAGCGTGGGTGTGAGTGGCCTTGCGATGGAAAGGCGTCCTGTCCAGGGTGGGTGCCCACCCTGTGCCCCGAGCTGCCAGAATTGGCTCTGGCCACTGGCGACCCTAAGCTGGAATATGTGGGTTGAAAAAGAATTTTCTAGTTTTTATTCATCTTCCTTAAATATATGTGTTGTTCACCTTTATTTCAGTGTTTAACGTTAGAAGCGTTTTGGATGTTTATTTAGAAGTTTGGTGATGTTTTTGTGACTGTAGGAAATCTGTCGTAGGACCTTAACTCTTGTTTATATTAATTAGCCTATGGTAAAATTGGTTTCTATATGTGTTTCACTTAAAGTCTCAGTTTCCAAGCAGCTGTGCATAATGTTAAGTGAGGACTTACTGTATTTTTATTCATGTTTTTTTTTTTTTAAATTTTTCAAGATTTTTAAATATTTATCTTTAGAGGGGAAGGGAAAGAGAGAGGGAGAGAAATATCAATGTATGGTTGCCTCTCATGTGTCCCCTGCTGGGAACTGGCCTGCAACCCAGGCATGTGCCCTGACTGGGAATCGAACCGTGGTTGTTTGGTTTGCAGGCCCACACTCAGTCCACTGAGCTGTACCAGTGAGGGCTATTCATGTTTTTTTAAAGAGAGATCTTTACATAGATGTGCTTACATAGAGCTTATGTAGATCTTTACAATAGATCTGTTTTTGTGTCTCTGACTGAGAATCAACATTGAAGCAAATTTATTTTTAGACTGTGTTGATGTTATGGTTATTTTGAGAGTTGTAGTTAGAAAATGATCAAGAGCTTTAAAATATGTGGAAATGACAAATCATCGGGCTACCTATCTGTGTATTTGTATTTATGTTTTTATAATTATATAATGCATTAATCTTGACTTTCCTTTTCACTTAGATCTTGATGCATACGAAAGAAATGGTAGAGAAGGTAATGCTGAACATTTTCATCATATAACAACTCTTAAATATCATACCTAGTGACATTTTTGTATTCAAGGAAAATTGCAACCCAAACAGACTGGAAATGGCTTCTTAGGATGTCTGGTTTATGTTTATAATCCCCCCTAATGGATTATAGCTTTTTTCTTTTCCTAACACTGATATGATCTAGCCGCTGCTTGAAGCCTATATGTGACTGTTTCAAGCAAATTAGTAACAGTGCTAATTAGAGTTTACTTCCAGGTTTTTATACTGTATGATTGATTTTTTTTGGCACTCTTCATATTCTGCTAAATACTGTTTGAAACTGTTAAGAATTTAATATGGATTTGTGCCTTTGAATTTTAAAATCCTATTATGTTTCCGCTTCATAAATTGCCATGACCGCTAAGCTTGTGGTACTGTGGGTAAATAAAGTAATAGACTTTCCTAGTCTCTTATCCTCCTTTGTATTATTGAGTTACTCATTTTGTTTTCACTGAAACTAGACACTGCCCCTGCCACTGACATACCTATTTGTTTTAAGAAAATTAGGGAGATTTTTTAATGTGGCAGTGTTCGTCTTTCTGGTTTATTGGGGCTTAATCTTCAGTCGTACACTCCTGACAGTATGGATAAGAATAAATTTAGCCTTTGGGAAAAAAATCAGCGGAACCTGTAATTTCTGTAATACAGAAAATCTTGATTTTCATAATGTGCATAATGGTCACCATGTTTTTGTTGTTAATTTTTATAATTTTGCCTTTTCATTAGATGGATCTTGAAGTTATTTATGGAGATACAGACTCAATTATGATAAACACCAATAGCATCAACCTGGAAGAAGTATTTAAATTGGGAAACAAGGTGAGATAATTTGATAAAACTATCTGTTTTATTTACTGTTGTGAATTATTTTTAACATGGAACGTCATAAATTCATGTATATGTACATTGTGTGTTTCTGAAAAGAATACATTTAGTGCCTTCAGTCTTCATGCTCCTTTATATTTCTTAACCTCTTCTCCAGTTGTTTGTTTTGAGGATAAAATTAAAAGAGAATTGTTTTTTCCTTGAATGATAGATATGTTTTGCCTTTGAGAACAGTGTAAGAGTGATGAGTTTAAGATGTGATCAAGTTAGTACTTATCACATTGTCACTCATAAGGAGAAATGTGTCTAGAAGCGTTCAGATGCCTTTCATACGCTGATAGATATGGATAAATACCTACCTACCTACATACATACTTTTGCACACATCTGTAATGTTTATTGGAGTACTTAAAAAGTATTTGAAAAGGCAAGGGGACGTTTAAAAATAGTCATCGGTAGCCTCCTAATTGCAGTTCACAGTGAGCAACGTTAGTGATTCTTGAGCACCTACTGTGTTGAGATATTGCCCCAATAAACTAAAACGAAGGTATCATCTGACAGACTAACACCTTCGTACCTTTCCCCTCTGAAATGTATGAAACCTGAGCTATGGTCTTCACTTGAGAGCAAGCGTAGCATATTGTATGCATATTGGACCTTGAGAAACTGTATTTTCCCTAGAGGCAAGGGTCTGTGCCCTGACCCTGTCAGTAAGAGCAGGTGACCATTCATTTGTTTGTTCGGCATTTATGTATTTGTTTATCCTCAAGGTGTTTATGTTCAAAGTACAGGGCTATTGTAGACATTTTAATAGTTTAAGTTTTACTTATTTCTGGCCATGCATCTACTTGTTGGACTATGTAATCTCTAATTCAGTAGTTTGAAGGTAAGTACATACGCATTTCGTTTTTAGATTTTAAAAAGGTTATTTTTCATAATTTTTATAATTCTTGGGGCTGACCCTGCCAGTTCTTTCCCTGTGCTTTTTCCGTGTTCTTGCATTGGACCCAACAGAAAGAATGTCCTGTTCCGTACATATTTGCCTAGTAAATTTACTGCAGTCTTACATGACTTCAAGTTCTGTTTAGATTCACTCTTGGGAATTTGTAGCATGTTCCTCTTCTTCCTATTAGATGTTCAAGAAGCCAGTATTAATGGTTGGACTTTTCACAGGTAAAAAGTGAGGTGAATAAGTTGTACAAACTGCTTGAAATTGACATTGATGGAATTTTCAAGTCTCTGCTTCTGCTGAAGAAAAAGAAATACGCTGCTCTGGTTGTAGAGCCAACGTTGGATGGGAGTTACGTCACCAAACAGGAGCTGAAAGGACTAGATATAGTTAGAAGAGACTGGTGTGATCTTGCTAAAGACACTGGAAAGTGAGTCCGGCTTTCATTTTTGATTTGGTTGTTTGTCTTTAAAATATTCAGGTGTTAATGATGTGGACAACCGTGTGATTCTGCCAGACACAAGGACACGGCGTCTTTTTTGTTATTGTTATTATTGCATGGTAACAATTCTTAGTTATTCAGAGTGGAGTTTTATGGACAGAGTAAAACTTAGAAAAAGCCACACTCACTTAGTAAACGATGCTTGCTGTGGAATGCATCCCATGAGTTTGTACTCAAGGCGAGGGTAAACCTTCACAGTTTGGGTCCATACAGAGTTGGTTTTGTTGATATCGTTTTGCTTTAATATTCGCGTTAGAAAGTGCCTTGTATTGTGTTCCAGAATCATTCTAGAGCCTTGTTAGGAATATAATTGTTAAGGCATCCCCATGTTATGGCTGAAAATGCTCTGGGATTCAGAGTAGACCATGGAGTGAGACTTTGTTCCCTCTGATATCGTTTGCGTATGAAGATTCTTAGTAGCCCTGGCCGGGTAGCTTGGTTGGTTGGAGCATCGTCCAACTGTGCCAAGGTTGCAGGTCAGGGGACGAACAAGAATCAACCAATGAATGCATAAATAACTGGAACAGCAAGTGGATGTTTCTGTCTTTCCCTTCCTTTATCTCTCTAAAGTCAATTTAAAAAAGAAAAAAAATTAAAAAGGAGTGCTGTAAATTAAAAAAAAAAAGGATTCTTACTAACCTCAGGTTGAAAGCTGGTTCTCAAAGACCATATGTACCTCAGAAATAGTAACTGTCATGAGTGACCTCCTAGCTTTGCACCTGAGACTGAGGATTGCATTAATACCTGTTTTATTTTTTAGAATCATACTAATTTATAAAATACCCCTTTAAAAATTAATTTTTAGATACTTTGTTTACCACCTTTCCAGATATTAGGGGTTTGTGATCCTGAGCAATTCAGAAAATAGACATTAAAAAACCGATTTTATTTATTTATCTTTAGATGTCAAGGGAGGGAGAAAGAGAGGGAAAGAAACATCAATGTGTACTTGGTTGCCTCTTGCATGCCCCCCACTGGGGGCCTGGCCCGAAACCCAGGCATGTGCCCTGACTGGGAATCGAACCAGCAACCCTTTGCTTTGCAGGCTGGCACTCAATCCACTGAGCCATACCAGCCAGGGCGACATTTTTTTTCTTTAAAGCAAACTTTTAAATTAATTTTAATATTGCTGGATATCAGCATATTTTACTTGTTTTCCATTCTTCCTCTCGGCTTCAAATCAGGAGATTGAGCAATTGTTTCTTCTGCAAACTACTCTTGATTAGGCAAAGTTGATCATTCGAGTATAGGTCACTGTTAGCCTTGTATGAAATGTAGTTTGAAATGCTTCATTGCCCCGAAATGTACCCAAAGATGAAAGTACTTTGTATAGACTGTCGATTAGAGTGTTCTCTTCAGCTTTGTGTTTTCTAAGAAAAGATGCATCATAATAGAAGTAAATTTCTCTGAGTTAGAAATGTATTAGTAATTAAAGCTATACAAATGTTTTTGTCAGGGTTCTTTTTCTGACAAATTATAATGCAGCTGTCAAACCCTCGCTCTGCATTTTTTCTCAGAAATGGATAAAATATTGGCTTCCTTACTCCTTTTCGTTTTCTTTTTTTCCCCTTTTTTGGGGGGGGTCTGGCGGAACAACGTGAAGTTTTCAAGGGATAGCCTAAGGTTAGAGAACACTGAGCAATATAATGAAGCTAAAGAGAGAAACGTTTGCAATTTTTGGTTTCTTTTCTAAAAATTTGCAGAAGGAACTTTGTGTTTCCATCTCAGGTGGAGATGACATTTTTTTAAAGATTGTATTTATTTATTTTTAGATAGAGGGGAAGGGAGGGAGAGGGAGAGGGAGAGATACTTCAATGTGTGGTTGCCTCTACCATACCCCCTGCTGGGGACTCTGCTGCAACCCAGGCAAGTGCCCCAACTGGGAACCGAACTGGCAACCCCCACTTTGCAGGCCAGCACTCAATCCACTGAGACACACCAGCCAGGGCCGGAGGTGGTATCTTGATATCAGATGTAACATCTTGGTGCTTTATGAGGAAAGTGAAATACTTATCTTCCAACATTGTAACTTATCAGTCGAATATAACTGCTTTTGAATTTTGTAATTGCTTAAAATACAGTGGAGCACATAGCTGTGTGTCTGTATTTTGTCTGAAGCATTAGATGCTACATAAAATATGATCTGTATTTCTAAGGGCAAACGTGACACTTCAAGGTTGGTAAACCTTTGGTAGAGTTAATGTTAGAAAACAAATCGTCATAACCATTTAGACATTGACCCTCATGTTAGCTTTTAATACATTTCTTGTCCACATGTTAATCTAATAGCATTTATCTTCCTTCTCTCTTCTTTATTAATGAAGTATGATACTAAAAACATCAATCCCTGTATTTTTTGTAGCTTCGTTATTGGCCAAATTCTTTCTGATCAAAGCCGGGACACGATAGTGGAAAATATTCAGAAGAGGTTAATAGAAATTGGAGAAGATGTGCTAAATGGCAGTGTCCCAGTGAGCCAGTTTGAAATTAACAAGGTAAATGTAGCATTTATCGCTGAGCCCAGCTGCTGCCACCGTGTTTTTCTCCTCCTTCAGATCATTGAAGAACCACCTCATCCTTGCAATTGAAATAAATTCTAGCTGGTGATGAAAGCTGCTTAACAACTATCTCACAGATTGAGCATTAGCATACCACTCTCCCTCTCCCAGCCACTGGTACTGCCATATCTGCTGCAGGGCCTTCTCTCCTCATTCCCGACTGGAATTCCTGGAAGCCTTCTCCCTAGAGGTTCGAGGGAGTGATAGAGTTCATGTTTCAGGAACTAGAGGGTACTACCTTCTTCATAGTCCTCCTAAGTTACAGTTGCTTTGGGGGCAGACTTGTAAGCTGAGGGAGAAGGGGGGAGAGAGAGAGAGAGAGAGAGAGAGAGAGAGAGAGAGAGAGAGAGAGAGAGAGTGTGTGTGTGTGTGACTTCACAGAAGGTGCTTCTTAAAGGTGCTGTTGTCAGGCAGGTGTTTTTTTGGACATAGTTATAATTTACACTTGATGGGTATTCTTAGTTGTTGAAAATAAGAACTATGTTTTTCTTACATAATTTGAAAAAATAAAATCTTGTTTTCCAAAATGCTGTGTCGTACAAGATGTTAGGTTACAGACTTTTTTTTTTCCATTCAAAAAGAGTAAGTACCCTTGCATATTTAGAAGCTCTTTTTGCAAATACTTCTTTACTAGTTTTGTGATAAATAGATTTCATTGTCAAAGCTCATAATACATACTTTTAATGAAAAAGAATATAATGATTATACTAAATGGAAGTTTTAGAAGTAAAGCTCATTCATAATACCCGTGTGTTAAAAGTAACGCTTGCCCCGATTTTTTCAGTGCCCACGTGGCTTTGTAAAATGTAGGATTGTCTAACCACTATGCTGTAAAACTGAAACTAATTTAAAGTAATATTGAATGTAAACTGTAATTGAAAAATAAAACTAAATTGAAAAGAAATACTGTCAAAAGAAAAGTAATGCTTGCATTGCAGCAATTATAATGTTATTTTGAAATCTGTTTTTACTTAACATAAGCAAACTTCTCACATTTTTATATTACCTTTATAACCATTGTGTCAATCAATGTGTTAATCTGATATTTCACTGGTGCATCTTTATTTAAAATTTTTGTTTGCTTATTTAAATTATTTATTTTCTTATATTGAAAATAACTGCATTAAACATCTTTGTCCATTACCTTTTTGCTTTTTGATGCATTACTTTGTTAGTTTGGGCTCCTTGAAGTGACATATTTTAGTCAAAAGATATGAAGATCTATATGACTCCTTTCAAATTGCTTTGTAAAAGGATGATGCCAATCAATAATAACAAAATATATGCCAATTTCACCACAGATTTGCTTGTATTGCTGATACTATTCTTTGGTGGTATTTGAATAAAACATTGCTACCATAATGGATCTGAACAAAATTTCACTGTTGGATTTAATTTACATTTCTTTGATTTATAGAGAAAATGAATATTTTTTATGTATATCCTTGTGACTTTTATTTATTCTTAGGTAAGTCACTTGTTTGTTACACCTTGACCTGCGATGTCTTTACAGTTGCAAAAGGAGACATTTATTTATACGTGACAATTACAGAAATAGCGTAAGAGAAATATGTGCCTTGGCACCAGCTGTTCACTTTCAGTGATACGGTGTGTACCCACTGGCATGGAATCATTTGTGACATCCAGAAGGGAGTTTCCTTTTAGACTATTTTGTCTTTTTCTCAAAAATTTGAATGAGTAGGAGTTATAACTTCAGTCTTCCTTTGATCAGTTTTAGCATCTATTTTGCAGATTGTATCCTTGGCACTGTCTACCCTCTTAGAAGCGTGGGCCTTCTATTGCAAGGGCTTTCACGAGTTTGGAAGGCTCAGTCTAACCATGGCTCCATTATTGGCAAAATAATACTGAGCACATGCCCTCTAGGGCAGTGGGCCCGTGCTGTCATCTCATATGAGGGCCGAGACAGCGTTACCAGTGTGCAAGGAAACCAGGAGTCACAGACATGCTGGTGGTCTCTGAGTGCTGATGAGCAGTCTATAGTTTGTTATTTTCAGGTTTTTATTATTGAACTCTTTAAACTTACACAGAAATAGGGAGAATAGTACCATGAACCCCCACATATCCATCACTCAGCTTCAATAATGATCAAGTTCTAGTAATTTATGATTATTACTAATAACAATAACCGTCAATACTTGGTGTGACGGGGCTGTGCATACTTTTCCCCTGTGGCAGAACTACAGCCACTGTCTTTGGATCCTCCATTTCACTTGGCAGAGTGAAATAATAATTGTTCCATGAGCTGTAAAAGAGCCCAGTTGCTTATTTAGTTATCTGTTCATCAAACACGGAGTACCTTTTATGTCCACAGTACTAGATTCTGGGATGGTCCTTGTTTTCAAGGTACTCGTGGTCTTCCAAAGATATTTATTTGCTGTCCCATGTTCTTATTTTTGTAAAAAAAGAATGTCCGTAGATGTAAGTACAGTAAATTCCGCTGAAAGGACTGTCTGTATCCTAATTAGTTCTGTGTTTTACAGTAAACTGTTTATGCGTCAGAGGTGATGCGTCCCGATTAACATCTGTCTGAATACTTACACTATTTGAAACTTGCGAGCAGTTCAGTTTTTACATTTTATCACTTTGAAAAGTCAGGGGAATGCAAGAGTGTATGTGACTGGTTGTAAATGGTCTTACTGCAGGAGATACACACTTACACACACACACACACACACACACACGACACAGGTAGGGGTTGAAAATGGAAGGTTAGCATAGAGTGGGAGGGGTGAAGTGGTGAGATTTACCACTGTAGAGATTGTAGCCCTTGTTGCCACAAGCAACTGATTTTCTGAACTACTGTAATCTTAGCTTAAACATATTTTATGAAGTAATACAAAATATGATAGCTGATTTTTATACCCCTCGCTAACTGGAGCCGAAACCACCAGGAAGCCTTTTTTTCCTAAAATCAAGCCTTCTAAAAGTAGCTCATAAACCCCCCAAATAGTCCCAATCTAATAATTGGAAAGTATGTCAGATGAAATTCAGAATTTCTTAACATTGCACTGAAGTGTAGTCAATTGGAGAAGATAATGGTTTTCTTAAGTAGAGTTATATTGATTAAGATTTCTATGCAGCATTACCCAACTGAGTCAATCAAGGCTTCACATAATTCAAATTTGAGGAGATTCAAATACTTGGAGAGTTTCCTAGATGCTCTTCTACACTGAGTGTCTGATTTAGAAAGTGTACATAACGTGGCTTATGTGCAGCCATGTTTGAGGACCCGTTTTATTCTACTACCACAAATTCTCAAATTTCCCGACCTCGGGACCCCTTCACACACTGAAAGTGATGGAGGTCTCGGAGGGCTTTTCTTCATGTGGTTCGTGTTGATATTTACTATGTTAGAAATTAAAACTGAGAAGTTTTTCAAGCATTTATTAATTTATTTAACATAGCAATAAACCTATCATGGGTTTACAAAAATAACATTTTTCCATGAAAAATAACTGTGTATTTCAAAACGAAGACAACTTAGCCAGAGGAGTGGCATCATTTTACAATTTTGTAGCTCTCTTTCATGTCCGTTTTAGGAGGATCATCTGGATTCTCATGATCTGCTAGTACATCCAAGCTGTTGTGATCTGTTGTTTTGGTTGAATATAGGAAGAAAATCCAGCTTCATATAAACAATGTAGTTGGAAAATGTAGACATAGTTCAGTAATTTTTTCAGATAATTGTGCATATTCTTTTTTGATTCTACACCAAAACTCTCTATGTGGTATTTTTTAAAGGTTATTTATAATGTGGAATTTGACACCATATCAATGAGCTTTGCATACTCCCCTACATTATACTCTGTTGGTCTGTGTTATACTTTCAATGGATATTTTACCCAGGCTTGACATTATGCGTTGGTCATTTGTTCAATGCTGGTTCCCTAAGTTAGGCAGATCTTCCAAATTTTGATACATTTTATTTTGCAGTATGAAAAGGCACTTTTAAAATGTTTCTACTTATATCATCAGAAAAGTCTTTAAGTGTTGGGAAACTGTTATGCTCACAGAGGTGGCAACAAGTTTTCCAAAACTCTAATTTGCACGTCAAAGCTTGAATTTTATCATAGACAGTATATACTGTGAGTTGTTTTCCTTGAAGTGGCAGGTTTTCTTAGTTCTTTTTTTTTTTTTTTGAGAAATCATCAGCCAGATACCCAAGTTAGAAGAACTATAGTTGTCCTATCATCCTTTCAAGTAAAAATTGTGTTCTAAGAAAATGGTGGCTAGTTTAGCTTGCAACTCAAACAATTGCATAAGTGGTTTTTCTCAAGGAACCTTTGTTCTTCAGTATACAGTAGACGTATACTTTTGCATGCTTCCTGTTTTGTCATAAAATAATAGCCTTATGCTCCAGGGTTGAGAGCTTAAAAATTAATAATTTTTACTGCACCAGGAGCCTTCTTAAGTGAAATTGGCTTTTTTTCTTTAAACTGAGTGTGTGGTAGTGAAAATTACAGTGAATATTAGTACATTTTGGTGCTGCTATGTTGATGCATGTTTGTAAGGCACCAGCACCTTAAACTGACCATTGCCTGTGCATCACCAGTGCAAATAGTATTGTTAGGAAAATAGTTTTGACTTTGCAATCCCCTGCAAGGGTGTCAGGAACCTCCCAGGGGCCATGGGCCATACTTAGGTGACTTAGTCACAGAGCACCCTGGTCCCTGTCTTTTGTCTTTTGAAACACATTTCTTATAGAGCTAGATTATTTCCCGTCTTCCCTTAGGCATGCTGAGTTCCAGTCCATTAGACTGTATTTTTTCCTCACCTCTTGCTTTTAACTTTTTCTCTGCCTGGAATGTTCTTGCTCCTGTCACTGTCTCTTGAAATCTCATTTTTCCTTCACATGCCTGCTTACATCCCCTGCTGCCCCCCCGCATCCCCCCATAATTTCTGCTCTCAGATGGAAGTGATCTTTGCCTGTCCAGACTCTCTCCATAACACTTTGGTTCCATCTCCCTTATGGCTCACGTAGCTTATTTTGGAGTTTATTTTTTCTTTTGCGTAGTGGGGAGTCATCTACTAATAACAGGTGACATAGGACCAGTGACTGTGTTATTCATCTCGCAGTACTTCACAATGCTGGAACTTAGTGCCTTGTTGCAGAGTGAGTGACATCATTTATTCTGCAAACATTCGGTTGCTGCTATATGTCAGGATTCTGAGCACTGGGAATACAGCTGTGAGCAAGGCTGCCGTGCGCCTGTTCTCCTGGCGCTTACTTTCGGTTACAGACTCACTCTGCCTTTGTAGAGCTTAAGTTGACAGTGAAAGTAAGTCCGCTGATGAATGCTACCTTTGGGATTGGTTTAGGCTAGAGAAGCTTTTGAGGAACACATCCTTCCGTCACAGTAGCTGCTCTCCATCATCCATCGCTCCTGACTATTCAGTTAATTCAGGAAGAGAATTGCAAACAGTAGAAAAAACTGTAAGACTGAGTTTATGGTCTTAATTTTTTATGTGTAAGCATTACGTGCCACGGCCCATAAACTTGTATTTCTTTTTTTGTCAAGTTTGCATGTGGTTATATTAGTTACTAACTGAGGGAGAGAGGAGACCTGAGGATGGAGAGCCGAAAGAATCTGTGGTAGTGTTTTCTACATATAGCTTCTCTCATCTTTGTGTTTATGCGGCTAGTATGATTTCTAGCAAAGTTGTGTTAGTGTACAGCTGTGTCAGAAGAGTTTTATCTTACAGTTTGGGGCGTTTTGTTCCCTCTTTTTCTCTTTTAGGCATTGACAAAGGATCCTCAGGATTACCCTGATAAAAAAAACCTGCCCCACGTGCATGTCGCCCTCTGGATAAATTCTCAAGGAGGCAGAAAGGTGAAAGCCGGAGATACTGTGTCGTATGTCATCTGTCAGGTAAAAATATTATAATGAACATGACTCATACCACTTAGGACACAAAGTACAACCCAGATCTCCACAGTTTCTTATGTAGTAGTCTTCCAGATAATTGATGCTGTCAAGAGACAGTTTCGTCTGATTGGTTTTACAGTCTTTAAAAACATTAGTCAGGGGTATAGCATATCTTATTAAAGTCTTTGTAAAGCATTTAAGATGTGTGTTGTGGAGCACTGAAATGATTCTGGTGATGCATGTGTATAATTTATCAGTAACTATTGTGTCAACTCTGAGTTTAACTTCAATGAAAATGTATATAGATTTGGACACACGTCCAGCAGTAGATGTTTATTATTCCTTTTGTCACTGTTTCCATTATGAATACTGATAGGATAAGAGAGTACATGTGTTTTTCCCCAGCCTATGTTTAAGTAATTACTTGAAAAAAATATGACATGCATGGTTACATGTAGAAAGGTGAGAGATCCTAAAAACATACCTGATTAAGAAACCATGAAGTAATCAGTTTCATTTCTTTTTTCTTTCAAGTGGAGGGAGCCTCGAGGCCACCTCTTTCCTTCTCCCTGTTCCAGGCGGCACCTCTGGGCCTTCTAGAGCACAGTTTGAAACCACTAACTGGTTTCTTTTGAGAGTAGCGTGCCTCTAACAGGAATGGGGAAGAAGGTGGGATAGAAGGCAAGTTGTTTTTTCCTTTGAAAAACTTCATTTGGAACAAAGGAGAGCTTTCATTCCTTCTCTCTTTGAAAAAAGAAAGTCAGTCAGTCAGTCAGTCAGTCAGTCATAGCCTCTATCCAGATTGTTTAAAATGCCTATGGCGTGGCCTGTCTACCAAAAGGCTTCATTCATCTGAACAAGACTTTCTTTTAAATTAATTACTGCGTTGTGTTATTACAGTAAGGAATTTTAGATGAGCCTTAGACGGTGTCGCATATGATGGATCTTTGTGGAACGACACTCAGTGTGTTTTTAAATCAGAGTCTTTTCAAAATGTGAAAGTCATTTGCTAATATCTGCTCGGTACTGTGGATGACGTGCGTAACAAATGATTTAAGCACATGGACAGGGATCAGCACTTGACTCTGTCTCCCTCCTAGGGTTACCCTTGATTAAGAACTGTTACAGAAAGCCAATTCCTGCAGGAAAATATTTCCATAAATGTCTGACTCGCTCAAGCCCTTAATGTGCTTTGCATATTGCCTCTGACAAGTCTCATCTCCAAAAAACAATTTTCATATTATGCAAATAAAGATTTTGGTAAATAGGCTAGTCTTTTTTTTTTTTCATTTATGTCTTCACATACATGGAAAAGCTCTTAGATTATTAATGAGAGGAGCAGATGGCAGCATACAACTCTAAAATAAATATACATATTCTGTGAAATAGCATTTAATAATGAAACCCAGCCACAAATTTGTTGTTGGCTAAAATCGAAATGGAGATGTATGGCAGTGTGACAGATGTATTTTAAAGTGAAGCTTATGTGTTTTGTTGTCTAAATATTAGGTCTTACGATTTTCTTCTTCTCAAGTCTTACTGATACAGAAAAGCTCAAATGCTGATGCTAATAAAGTACAAGAAATCCAACTCGATGTCTTTTCACCATTTTCCTCACCCACTGCTACTGCACTTAACTTGCCTTATTTCCTAAACAGGTTCTGTTTTGTTTAAACTTTACATTGAGAATATAATCTACTGATAACTTAGTATCAATTTAGATGAGTTTAGGGTAATGGTTTTGGTATCTAATTTATACTGTAGTTTGCGGTCTAGTAAAAACCTACATGAATTATTTGCTGACATCTTAAATCAACTTTCACCTACTGTTAAGTTTTAAGTTGTTAATTATTCAACTTCCGGTGGACATAATTTTCATAAGGCATGACTTTAACACTTTAAGGAGCATACTTGTCACCTGTTTGAAAATCTCCATTAGTTTTCTACTAAAGACGATTGCATAGTTTTGAATGAATTAACTGCACTTGGTTGTCTCTGCCGAGCATCTTTGTGAAGTTCATGAATTACTACATGGGCCTTCAAGCAAGACCAACATTACTCCTTAATCTGTTTTTAAAGGTATATGCTGCATGTTATTGCTTATACTGTGGGGTCTTGCTAGATTTGAGAATTATGTCAGGGCCTAAATGTTTTTTCCAATATAACACGGCAAAACCTGTCATTTTATCAATTCTTTTGCATTTAGTCATGTTGGAGGTCAGATTTTTAAAAAAGATTTTATTTATTTATTTTTAGAGAGAGAGGAAGGGGAGGGAGAAAGAGAGGGAGAGAAACATGAATATGTGGTTGCCTCTCGCACACCCCCAACCAGGGACCTGACCTGCAACCCAGGCATGT
>PVKM010035956.1:0-14973 GCA_004027735.1 Carollia perspicillata
GAGGGCTTTCCTCCCCGCGGCGGACGGGGGCGCCTCTGCGTCGCGCTGGGTGACGGCAGGGCCGGACCCGGCGGGAACCTGGGCGCGAGGCCGCCAGGATGCTAGGCGCCCTCTCTGAGTCCCGAGCACTGGCCGACCCGATCGCCGCCCCACGGATCGGAAGCGGCGCGGGCCGGGTGGGCCAGGGCCGGTTGTTATGGGGACCGAGGTGGCTGCCGGGTGCAACCGGAGGTGGGCGTTGACTCCGCTCCGCGGCGCTGGCCGCGGCTAGCGCTCCCGGAGCCTGTCGGTCCCTCCGCGGCTCGGCGACTGGAGCTAATTCGCATTGCACCAAAATCGGCACCGGCGTCCTATTGTGGCCGGGGGAGGGGTCCCCTGGTGGAGACGAGAAAGCGTGGGAGCCTCGGGACCGGGGACGCCCAGGACCTGCCGGGAGCTGCCTGGTTTTCCCTTTGAGAGCAAAACTCCCAGCATTATTTGGCTGCTGGGCGGCGGTGGATTCGGCGTTGGCCCGGCGCTGGCTGGCTTCGTGGGCCTCTCGGGCTGCCCTGGCTCTGGTTCCTGCTAGGTCCCTCCCGGTTTCTCTCTGCAGCCTCGCAAACCCAGACTTAGTGGAAAATGGATGTCCGCCCCCTCCTTAACCCCACCCGGCTTGGTGGGGTACCCAGGTGGCAGGACATGTAGCTGGAAACATCCTTTCTTGCGGTCTGACCGGGGAAACAAAACCACAGTTCCCTCTGGCCTCCTCCTCAGAGGTGCACTTGGCCCACCTCCCTCCCATGTCCACCTGTCAGAGGCCACCCACGTGCGGATCCCCCGGCCCCAACCTGCAGGGACTGCCTCCGGTTTCGGGAAATTATAGTTTTCCTTTTTACAAGACCGTCACTCCCTTAGGGCCCTAGGCTGGGTTGGGTAAACAGCCCTGACTCTTCATTGTAGGCACCTGTCCCATTTTCCCAGTACTGTTCCAATTTCGCTGTAAAGGGGGGGAAGTCTAGTTCCTGAAAAGGAAACTACATGCAGCACCTTCTGCCTGGCTCTGGCAAGCTGCCTGCAGGCTAACTGCTCTCCGGGAAGCAGTCCGGCCCGCACCAGTCCCCCAACCCCTTCCCCGACCCCGAGGAGGTCAGAAGATAACCTGGCCACCCCATCCTGCCACACCTCCATGCTGGTTTGCCTTTCAGAGGCTGTTAGCTTAAGGCTCTTCAGGCTGAGGAAAGCAAATAGGGGATTACTTGACTGTCGGAAACATAGACTGAATTGGCAAATCCAACTTCCCAGAGGACACTGAGGAACCTCTCTCAAAGTTAGGACACATCACCCAAATCCAAGGCTAACAGCACCTCCCTGGATGAGAAATAGGCTTGAAGAACTACAATATCTTTCATTTGGGTTAAAGGTTAGGTGTGAAGAGTAGGAACAAGGCATAACTGAGGTCCCAGGTTGCACCCACCTGCGTCCCCCATAAGCCTCTTGTATTTTTTTCTCCTTCCCTTCTCCCCACTTCTCTTCCTTCTTATTCAGTTCTTTCCTCTTTATTTCCCCCTTGCCTCTTTTGTTTTAAATATATGTTATTGATTATGCTTTTACAATTGTCCCAATATTTTCCCCTTTGCTCCCTCCACCCAGTATCCCCCTTCCCTCCAGCAATTCCCCTAGTTCATGTCCATGGGTCGTGTGTGTAAGTTCTCTGGCTTCTCCCTTTCCTATATGGTTCTTAACCTCCCCCTGTCTACTCTGTTCCCACCAATTTTGCTTCTTGATCCCTGCACCAGTTAGTTGTCCCTTTCTCCCTCATTCTACTCCCAGCTGATAACCCTCCACATGATCTACATATCAATGATTCTGTTCTGGTTGTTTGCTTAGTTTTTGTTTTTATTTTTTAGATTCAGTTGCTGATAGTTGTGAGTTTGTTGTCATTTTAACATTCATAGTTTTTATCTTCTTCTTTTATCTTAAATAAGTCCCTTTAACATTTCATGTAATAATGGTTTGGTGATGATGAATTCCTTTAGCTTTACCTTGTCTAGGAAGCACTTTTTCTGCCCTTCCACTCTAAATGAGAACTGGATAGAGTAATTTTGGTTGTAGGTCCTTGCTTGTCATCACTTTAAATACTTCTTGCCAGTCCCTTCTTGCCTACAACGTTTCTTTTGAGAAATCAAAGCTGACAGTCTTGTGGGAACTCCTTTGTAGGTAACTCTCTGCTTTTAAGATTCTCTTTGTCTTTAACCCTTGGTGATTTAATTATGATGTACCTTGGTGTATGTGTTCCTCTTTGGATCCAACTTGATGTGGACTCTCTGTGCTTCCTGGACTTGGGTTTCTATTTCCTTCACCAAATTAGGGAAGTTTTCTTTCATATTCTTTCAAATAGATTTCCAATTTCTTGCTCTTTCTCTTCTCCTTCTGGCACCCCTATCATGTGAATGTTGGACTCTTGAAATTGTCCCAGAAGCTGCTTATACAACCCTCTTTTTTTTATTATTTTTTCTTCTTGTTGTTCTGATTGGTTGTTTTTTTTTCGCTTCCTTATGTTCCAAATCATGAACTTGATTCTCAGCTTCATCCACTCCACTGTTGTTTTCCCGTAAATTGTTCTTTATTTCAATTAATGTATCCTTTGTTTCTGACTGGACCTTTTTCATGCTGCTGAGGTCCTCACTGAGTTCCTTGAGCATCCTTATAACCAGTGTTTTGAACTCTGCATCTGATAGGTTGCTTATCTCCATGTTGTTTAGTTCTTTTCCTGGAGTTTTGATCTGTTCTTTCATTTGGGCCCTGTTTCTTTGTCTACTCATGTTGGCAGCCTCTCTGCGTGTGTTTCTACATATTAGGTGGAGCTACTTTGACTCCATGTCTTGGTAGTGTGGTCTAATGTAGTAGGTGTCCTGCAGGGTCCAGTGGCACAGCCTCCCCTCCCCCGTCACGCAAGGCGGGTGCTCAAGGTGCATCCCTCACCCTTCATGTGGACTGAGTACACCCTCCTCTTAGAGTTGAGACTTGGTTGCTGTTGGTAGATCAGTGGGAGGGATTTACCCGTCTAGCTATAAGGACTGGCTGTGATCACACACCATCAACCTTTGCGCTCTGTGGAGGATCAGCTGTGCAGGGTCAGGGTGGTGGTTCTCCAAAGTGGTCTGTAGCTGTCCACTGGCCCTGGGGTCTCTCGGGTAGTACAAACCTGTGTTTTCCCTGGGGCCACCCTTCCTGAGCAAAGGCTGCTACTTGTGCTGGGCTTGGAGATCCCAGGCAAAGCCAAGCTGTGAAACTAATCTGGCTGCTGCTGGTGCCGTGCCGGGAGCACTGAGGCCAGCAGTAGCTTGTTTGATGGGATTTAGGAAGTTGTGGAGCAGGAGCCAAGACAAGTTATTCATTTGGGAAGCAGCTTGGGTGGGCCCATAAGTTGGGGCAGAGCCTCTGAGGACCTCCGAGGCGGATCACAAACTGTTAGCCAGGTTGATGGAGTCTCAAATATGGCACTAGCCTGCCAGTTCCAAGGCTCTGCGGTGGGAGGGCTCAGAAAAGGAACAATGCCCTCTGCGCGCCCTGATGGCAGACATTTCAGCCTCTCCCATGTGCCGCTGGTGCCCTTCAAGCTGTCCCTCTGGCGCTGGAGCTCAGCGGGAGTGATTCTGGGTAGGTGGGTCCAGGTAGGTGAGTCCACGTGTGGGTTCTTTAAGAGGAACGGCTTGGGGCTCCAGAAATGTCTTCCACCGACTCAGTCCCTGCTGTGTTTTGCAGGTAGAAGTTGTAGGGATTTGTCTTCCTGCCCCTGGAACCCTGGACTCTGGGGCCTGGTGTGGGCTTGGGATTCCTCAGTCCCAAGATATTCCTCCCGAATTTACACCCACCACACATGGGTGAGCGACCAGCCCCTTCCACAGCTGCACCCGTCCCACCGGTCTGGGTGGATGTGGTTTCTTCAGTTCCGTAGGTGTCCGACTTCCATTCCACTCAGTTTCTGACAGTTCTGGGTGATGGTTATTCTATGTTCTAGTTGTAATTTTGATGTGGTTGTGCAAGGAGGTGAGCCATGTCCGTCTACACTGCCATCTCCCCCCACCCTTGCTTCTTACCTAAGGATCAGTGATTTTCAGGACTTGTAAATCAGTGTTGTTTTTAACATGATGAACAGCTTATCCAGAATATCATTAATCTTTGAAAACTTTAGAAATCTCTGGTCCAAAAACATTGGTCAAAAGTATTTTATTAGATGGCCTCATATAGATACACCCTACAGCAGGGGTGTCAAACTCATTTTCACCGGAGGTCACATCAGCCTCTTGGTTGCCTTCAAAGGGCCGAATGTAATTTTAGGACTGTGTAAATGTGACTGCTCCTTAACTGCTAAGTAAGAGCTCGGTGCTGCCACCAGGTAGAAACAAGGTGCTGGATGGATAAAACAAGGTGGAGGGCCGGACTCAGCCCACAGGCCTTGTGTTTGCCACCTGTGCCCGGCATGAAAAACTTGTCTAAATCTCAACAAGAAGTATTGCCTGCAGAACGTTCCCTTATTAAAAGTTTTGCACCCAACAGATTGTTAGACAACACTTTGATGTTAGAGGCCTCTTCTCACAAATGCTGCAAAATCTTTGGCATCTTAAATCATGTACCTGTTTCTTAGAAATAGTTAAAAAGAGAGTTACTTGAGCATATTTCCTACATACTGATGATTAACATAAGTCATTGACAATGTACACTACAATAACACCTAGGAAAAGCATAGCTGAATGAGGAAGTACACAGAACGGCTACCTTTGCACAAAGCAAGCCGTCAAGGAGGCAAGGCAGAGAAGAGGAATGCAACATGGCTGTTTCAGATCTCGACTCAAAGAAGTAAAGACTAGAAGAAGCTTCAGTCACACGCTTGGGCCATAAAGAGCCTGAGCTCTGACCAGCAAAGCTCTGACCAGCCTGGACAACGTCCCCGTGTTAATGTGAGCTCTTCCCAGAGGACCCCATCTAGTTCACATGATGAGAAATCGAGGTGGGACTAGAACAAAATCTTTACAAAAATCCCTCCAATTCAAACAAGTGTGAAGATTTAGGAAAAACAAATGGTAGCGAAGTACCAGCACAAGAAAAAAAATGCTAGAGAACAGGTAAAGTTCATATTCAAATATATAATTTACCAAAAAAAAATAACTCACGTAAAACAAGAACGTAAAGCATAGATACATTTGCTCAGGAAGTATAGGGCAAGACAACAGAAGAAATTAAAACATGAGCTGGAGGAGCTCAGAGAACCAGCAGGAACAAAACACCCACAGGTACACAGACGGCAGTGGGAACCGCACAGGGAAACTGCTAAGAACATGGAAAAGTCTAAGCACCACTGCTTAAGAGACACAGAGGACAAAATCAAGAAAATGAACTTTGTTTCCATGGGTTCCACATCCTCAGATTCAATGAACCTTGTATCGAAAATATATTTTTTTAAGTTGCCTTGTTGCTGACACATACTATGTAGTTAGGCCTGATGGTTGCATCTGTACTGAAATGTACAGAAGTTTTCTGTCATAATTCCCTAAACAATACAGTGTAACTACTTACATAACACTTACATTGTATTAGGTATTATAAGTAATGTAGAGGTGAGTTAGAGTATACGAGAGAATGTGAATAGGTTAGAGGCAAATACTGTACCATTTTATATGAGGGACTTGAGCATCTTCAGACCTTGGTAACTGGGGAGGGGTGGTCCTGGAACTAATCCCCCACATATACCAAGGGACAACTGTACTGGGAAAATAAAATGGAAATGAAGATTAGCTATAAAATTATATGAACACAAAGGAAGTTCAATATATTCATAAATGGTATCCCTTCTGAAGAGACTGAAATAGTGGAACAAAAATATTGAAAGATGTTAGTCAAGAAAGCTTTCCAGAAGTGAAGAAAAACTTTCATCTACAAATTCAGAAAATACATGGATAATCATTATCAAGACACATTCTGATAAAACTACTTATCTTCTAAGAAATACTCCCTTGGCCCTGACGGGTGTGGCTCTGTTGGTTGGGTGTTGTCCCACGAAGCGAAGGGTCACCAGTTCGATTCCCAGTCAGCGCACAGGCCCGGGTTGTGAGTTTGGTCCCCTGAGGGGTGACGGCGCAAGAGGCAGCAAGAGGCAGCCAAATGATGTTTCTCTCTCCCTCTCTTTCTTCCTCCATCCCCCTCTCTCTAAAATAAACAAATGAAATTTTTAAAAAGAAAGAAAGAATCCTTTGGTTTTCTCAGAAAAAAAAATCAAGTCACTTGTATTGGGACAAAAAATAGATCAGCCTGTTACAGATTTCTATAGCCACAGTCGATGAAAGAAGATATGTTTATAAAGTACTTAAGGAAATCAAATGGTCATTAAAAAAATTTTTAATAACAACGAACAGTTACTAGGTCGTGTTTATTTATCAGTCTTCACATCAATTCTAGGAAGTAGGCGACATCATTATTCCCATTGTATAGAGGAAAGCTTAAGGTACACACTCCTGGCCACACAGCGTGAGTGAATAAGACCAAACAGCCTGGCTCCAGAGCCCAGCTCTCAGTGCTGCACCGCAATCCTCTGTCAGAGTGGCCCTCGGAGAAAGGCGTCACATAAATGCCGAGAAGCTGTTACGGGCAGGAGGAGGAATAGAGTCTGAGCAGGTGAGTAAAAAGAGAGACAGAGAGAACTGACCGTTGTTCAAAACCCAAACAGGAGAATCAGACGACTGCTGAATCCACAGATGTCTCTTGGGATGGGGTGAGGGGAGGTTAATTTTGTGGTTTTTCAAACCTCAAGTGAATATACCCTATTGAATGTCTATTCAGTGCCATTAGCCTTTATCTTTCCACCTTCAACCTGAAGCGTGCGGGGCCTTTCCTGACGTGCTCCCAGACCCAGACTGTGCTCCTTCTACAACCGACATTGAAACACGATTGTGTCCATTCATGTGAGAATTAAAGAGGCTATTCTTGACTCAAGGAAGTGCATTTGGCAATGTGCACAGGTGCATTCACAAAATTAAAGATGCCAAAATCATGAAAGTAAATATGCTGCCTTTTATATGGGGAACTAGGTCTAAATAAAAATGGCATCTCCCTTGATTTTTTTTACCCAGGACAGGATCTACAACAGACATTGAAATAGAATCTAACCAATATTTTAACTTAACAGTGCATTTCAAACAGCTGAGGAAGGTACGTTTCATGATGGACATAAATACATTCACAAAAATCGAGGGCACCGAGGCAGTAAATATGCTGCGTCACATCACACAGGCAGAGCCAAGCCCAAGCAACCAACCACAGTGGCCTCAAAAATTACCCATGAAGACTTATTTTCTCCAAATCCTCCTATCTTTAAAGAATCTTTTCCTGTAAAGGTAGGTAATTAGCAAAAGATAGAAGCCTGATTGTAAGATGTTCTTTCTTCATTTTTAGCTAATTAAACCACAAACATTTTTGAAACATAACAGCTACTTAAATAATGTTGAAGCAAGGAGAGAAATCAATTTTAAGAAATCTCTGCCAATATTTGTCAACTGACTCGTCTTCGTATACATGAGGCCACTGGGACGATGAACCGTTAACACCGGTGGGCTGGCCGTGACTACGTTCATCAGCCGTCCTGAGTGCCCAAGCATGTCTATCAAGCTCGTACTCTGAAATGGACACTTGGGACAGGAGAGTGAGCAAAGTGCAGTGCCTGCTCTCAAGATGTTCAAAGCCTAAGAGACGAAGACAGGCATGTGAACGGATAGCAAGAATAAAATGTGATGATGAAGGCTGTGGTGGAGTTTTGCACGGAGGATGATGGGGAAGCAACAAGCCAGAGGGGGCCCAGTTTCCTGGAGGTGTCAGAAGAGGCTTCACAGGAAAGAGGACTTTTGAACTGGATCTGGAAGGACCTGTAAGGATTTGCCAAGCAAAGAGGGAGGGTGTGGATTTCAAGCAGAAGGAAAAGCATGGGTGCAGGTACAACAATATTAAAGAAAGGAGCATCCATCAGAGTATCACGGTGAGAGTCCCCAGATCTCAGTGGCTTATAGTAACACAGGTTTATTTCTCACATCCACCTGCTGGCAGAATGGCTGCCATCTTGAACTTCGCTGGTCACTTTGGGGAGGGCACACCAGCCAGGTCTTGCACCTGCACTTAATGGTTCTGCCCTGGAAGTAACACACATCACTTCCACTAACAAGTTATGGGCCAGAGTGAGTGACAGCCTGACCCAGCCACAAGGCGGGCAGGAAGTGCAGTCGTATGTACCCAGAGGCAGGGAGCCAGGTCTACTTGGCAAAGAGCACGAATGGCCACCACGGAGGCACCACAAAGGCGGCGTGCTCAGAAGCGGTGTTGTGTGTGTGGGTGAGAGTGCAGGGAGCAAAGAGGGGAACACAGACAGGCTGGCGGAGCTTGAGGGATCTGCTTCTGAAAGGCCTTGACTGTCCATCCTTTGAGCTCCAAAAACAGAAATTTTAAGTGCTTCAAGAAGTGTGAAATCAGGGTTAAAAAACATTGCAACACTTCCCTTCCACCCCAGAATGTCCGAAATGGCTGTCCCCACAGAACTTGTAAGGCTTCTGGATGCTTTTCTAAGGCTGGCGGAGCACAGCCTTCACCGCAATGGAACAGTGTACGCCTGTGAAGGAATTCGGACAAGGAGCTCCAGAGAGACTTGCAGGATCGCTCCCGACATTTCTACTTTTGAGTTAGCAAGAGATTTCAATTTCTAGTCAGTAAGGAATCTTGAAGTGGGGCAAAGTCCCAAGGATATGCCACAGGCGGACCAGCTGACCAGCATTCTGAAATGCACTCCCCTCTGGGGTGTCCCTGCAGGCGTCAGTCTCAGAGTGCGTTGGGGACAGGTCCCTGAATATTTACTCCCGTCCAATAGAGCTGTGGCCCTGGAATCATGTATTGGTCAGTGGGTGGGTTCGCCATGCAAAAGCGACTTGGCAAACAGCCTGGCACAGGAAACAAGCCAACAAGCAACAAGCCATCGGGCTTGTCAGAGCGTCTGGTGAGAGCTGTTTGCATGCCCAAGCGTTTGCCTTAGGGCTACAGTGAAAGTGGGTGCAAGGGAGAGTTTTTGTGCAACACGACTTGGGAGAAGGGCATCTCACCGTGTCCCAGGATTGGTGCTGGAACCAGAGCCAAGTGCTGTTCAAAATGAAAGAACCCGGATCTCATCTGATGTCTCACATGCTCCCTGACTTCAGGCATTTCCCAGTCCTTTCTTCAAATGAGCGTACCGAATGGGGATGGATGAGATGACGTGGCAAAGCAGTATGGACATCCCAGAAGAAAAGCGGCCAATAAACAGAAGGTATTAATAGCGTGCCTCTTTTTTTTAAATAGCTGTCACACCTGGCTCTTTTTTTGTTGTTCTGTTTTGTTTTTAGGCCTGGATTATAAAATGAAGGATTTAAAAATAAGAAAAAAAACCATCTTACTCAAAACACACCCACCCACAACATTTCCTCTAGATTGTTGCATTTTATATTAGATGGAAATGACCTTGGACAGTCACAGGGTTCCTGGCAAGGGTTTCCTAGCTGAAGGAAACCTATCAATGAGCCAGATCCTGCTAATGCATGACCTCCCACCACCACCCCCGGCCCTGCCTGGGCACTGTGAGCATCACCTCTTCCCAACCAACACTAAAGATCTGTAACCAGAAACACAGAGTTTTTATATTTGTTATGGACTCACAAGTGGACACTAATATTTTTATAAAAGCAAACGGCTTGTAGCTTAATTTTCTTTTTAAAGAATGTGCTCCTTCAAGTTGACAGCATGCCCCTGTAAGCCTCCGTGATTCTTCTGTTTCTCCAAGTGTTTCTAAAAACAGAGGAAAAGTGCGGGGAAAGTATCCACTCACAAGTGACCAGGCAGAACACTCAGTTAAGTGCTTCTCAGCATCCCTGGCCCAGTCTGTGCAGGGTCCACAGACTGAGGCGCCTGTGCACTTTGCGCCCAGCTGCACAGACTTCTGTGGGATAACAGGAATACTGATGACACCCATGACAAAATGTAGGTGCTCCACCTGATGCGAACTCTGGCCATAAGCTGACCCATGAGAAAAGATGTTTACCAGCCTCAAGAAGAGCCTTTCTCCTGATTAAATTGACAGAGGAACTGAGCAGAGGACGGCCTGAGGACCCAGGGTCTGAGTGGCGCTGGAGCTCCTGGGACTCCCCCAGTTGCTCTCCTCCCTGGAGAGCCCGGCTTCCGAATCGCAGATGGTCTGCAGGCCCCTCACGGTTAACAACGCTATTTCCTGCTGAACCAGCCAGAAACCACACTGGAAGTGGGGTTATTTTTACCCCAGGATTTGACATTTATTATTACTGAAAAACTAAGAGACAGCTTTTGGCTGAATACCCAGTGGAATACTCAAGATCTCCACGTAGGATTTGGCCCTCTGTCTGCTGCATTTATCTTTTCTGGAGTGGCCTTCTCCTCCCTGCCAATGTTCCTCATTAGCAAGGATATTTGTATCCAAAAGGAGAGGTTCTGTCTCTCTAGATGAGGCGCCTAAGGGATCCTTTGATGACACCATAATGCAGCTCTTATGATTTCATAGCTTCTTTTCTGTAAACAGATCATCGATGCCTCCAGTGACATGGCATATTTAATTAGCCATTGGGGTTGTGGGGGATACATTTAAAATCTCTCGAAAATTTCTTCAGCTGACAGACTTAAGAGCAAAAACTTGCTTTGCTAAAGGGTCTTCCCCCTGGATTCAGGTATATATCAGTTATGAAGTGTATCTTTATCCTGGTCTGTAAGATGGAACCTCTACCACCTACTGATTTGATGACTTCTAGAACCACAAGCCACAGCTGTGGGATGTGTTTGTAACTCCCCCTTATTTCCTACGTTAATTCAAACTATTTGTGCAAGTCCTCTGCTCAGTTCATGGAACTGGGCATATATGTCCTTTCTCATCTTTCTCTTTAGTCAAGCACACTTGATTGCACCCTCTCAGAGCAAGTCCAGAATGGCTTCAGAAATTGGTTATCATGTACTTAACACCACGCTTGGCCTTGATCTCACTCCTCTGCTGTTTCCAAATTTAACTTCAAGCCCCTCCCTCTTCCCAGTTGGTTTTCCCCAGCACTAAATGACTACTGACTGCTCCTCTCACACCTGACAAGCACTTCCTTCCGGATGACTTTCAGTGGCTGAGGAAACTGAGGCATTGGAACTTGCCCAAGGGCATGAGTCTGCACAGAGGAAAATGGAGCCCACAGTACAGTTGTAGCTGAGAGCAAAACCTAATGGGCTGTACTTCTTCTGAGAAAATAACAGATAGAAAGGAGGGCTTTGGGTGAACGCCAAGGGTAACCATCCATGACCTTTACACATCAAATTACAATTCTCATCCAAATATCTTGACAGCAAAACCTATGCTTCTCACATAAAAGCATGTATTTATATGTAAGTACTGAAGCCAAATTTCAGAAACAAAGTAGTGTGAGGCCTGCACTCTCTGGTCCTGAGAGCAGCCCTGGGCCAGGGTCCCAGCAGGGGATTCTGCCCCACCGTAGTTTGGGGAAGCAGTGAGAGCGAGCCGCTGGGAACAACAACAGTGTAAGCCTGCCATATTCAGCTGTCTGCCTTCTGTTAAGAAATTGGGGTTTCCCCAACAATTACCCTGTGCCGTGACCCTCACACACTTAGCCCCCCACACACACACTAATCAAGGATACTTTTGCTTATGGCATTCCCTTAGGGGGTTCAAATCACCGGGCAATGAAATCCCAAGACTCTGGGTGTGCAGCTCCAATTTTGAATCAAGGCAGCCTTCCCGACGCCCAGTTGGAAGTCAGAAATCCAGCGCTGTCCCTCCAGTTTATTCTTCATTACCATACCAGCATATTTCACACCCAGTAAACAGCCGCAGTGTAAGAATCCTATCCTACACCCTCCTACAGATCCCTGGCAGAAGGTCAGTGGGGGGTTTTCTCTGGTGCTTGGCTGACTCAGATCTCTCCTCTCCCCGTGGCTGCCTTGAGGAGGCCGAGGTTCCAGGTTTTCTGGTTTCAAAATAAATTGGCAGAAAGCTGAAGCCGCGCCAATACCGCCCTCCTGCCCGCAGGCAGCTGGGTCCCCCGTGGGAGGTCTCTTAGCAACCAGGCTCAAATCAAATATTTGGGCGTCTGGACACATTCTGATTGGAATGAGCTCATGAACGAAAACTTCTCTTTACCTCAACCCAGCTACTGAGGGCTACAAAGACATGCTGAGCCCCTCGGTTACCTCCCCGTCCTGGATGAATCTGTGACTCACGCGGAACGCTGAGAGGCAGCCCAGATGGGCAGCCCAGAGATCCAACTTCTATCCCTGGTTCGACATGTGTCCCTGGACAAGACACTGGAAGTTCCTTGTCGCTGTGTCCACATAAAGCCCGAAGTTTTGATCTGACCCTCTGCAGGCAGCCTCCTCCCCAGAAACCCGAGTGCTACAGACTCACAGAGGGCAGGAGCTCCAGTTCAGTTCCGAAGTGAACCAAGAGGAAGGAGGGTTTGGGGGCACTCTCCTCCTCCGCCTGTCCTCTCCTCCTCAGCCCAACCTTCCCCGCAAACGATAAATGGCAAGTGGGAGGGAGAAGGGGGCAGGTGGGTGCTAGCTAAGGGAGTTCCGCATCCTTCACTTTCCAGCCCTGAGTCCTAGGTTTATGCGATGCCAGTACAATCGGGAAAGACTAACCACGCCAAATTTGGCTTTGGATGTTAATTCAAAGTGATATCCTCAAGGACGGGAGGCTTTACCTCAGCTTTTATGTGTGTAAGATGGAGCTTTTAAATCCTAGTCTCTGGACCTCCTGAGAGGTGGACTGGTCAGGGCTCCCCTCCCTCAGCCAGCAGGACCACCCCTTCTGTCCCTGGGTGTCCATCATAATTATCAATCGTGCCACCCCGATGGCCATTCCAGTGGCTTATTTCTATTTGCACAGACATCTAAGCTCTTCCTTGAGCCCCAGAAGGCAGATGCCATTTCTCATAGCTCTTGTGCCTTTTAAGTCACCTCACCCATAGCCCCGGGGGCAACTAGTATTCAGTCCTAAAGAGACACATGGAATTTAATGACTACCCAAGCCTCCTGGGCCGGAAGATGCTCAAACGAGGCAGCTTGAGGAGCTGCTGCCAATAGGAAAGGTCGTCTTTTCTTTCAGTGGGAATGGGAAGTCAGAGGGCGCGAGCAGGGCAAAGCGCCCGGGCTCCGGGGTCAGCACCGCGGGTTTGCCTCAGCCCCCTCTAGTTGTTAGGTAAGCTGCAGAACCTGCCTCGGTCTCCACTGCCATCGGGAAAATGGAAATGCAATGTTATTCATTTGGCTAGAATGTTCTAAGAAAGCTTAACAGTAACTGTAAAGCATCTAACACAAAGGCAGTCAATAAATGGTTGATCTTATTGTCAGAGCGACCTTTTCACCTGTTCAACCATTAAATAAAAGCATATTGGGGTTACTTAGTTGTTCTGATTACAAAATTATTTTAGTTATTTCTATTAAAAGCTGCAGAAGAGTGTGGGATGAGATCGTCAAGCACTCCAGCCTCTATGGCTTAAGATAAATCACATTATTGTTTTTAAATCACCCCTTGGTTTAAACAAAGAAGTATCTGTGGCCACAGTGACTGACAGAACATTTATTAAAATAGCTTCTGTCCAAGGAAATATGAAAGTTAATGATTAGAATTTAACAGTGACCCTGAATTCCATATCGCACAACCTCTTTCCTTGGGCTTTTCTCTGGGAGACTCAGGGATTCGTTTTTGTTGATTTTGTTAATATTATAGAAACTGTCAGACTTCAAGCACTAAAAGACCTCCTTCTGCCCTGGCTGGGTAGCTCAGTTGGTTACAGCGTCGTCCTGAAGCACCAAGGTTAGGAGGTCCCCAGTCAGGGCACATACAGGAATCAACCAATGAGTGCATGCATAAGTGGAACAACGAATTAACCAGTCTCCTCCCTTCCACTCTCCCTCTCTGTCCCTCCTTTCCTCTCTCTCTCTCACAGATCAATTTAAAAAGAAAAAGAGCCCTGACCAGTGTGGCTCAGTTGGTTGAGTTGATTGGACAGCATCTCACAAAGCACAAGGTCACTGGAATTAACCCCCCGGTCGGGGCGCATGCCTGGGTTGCAAGTTCAGTCCCGGTTGGGGTGCATACAAGAGGCAACCGATCAATATTTCTCTCCCTCTTCCTCCCTCCCTTTCCCTCTCTCTAAAAATAAATAAACAAAATCTTAAATGAAATTTTAAAAGACTCGTTCTTTCTGAAGTAATCCTGAAAAGAAGATTGGCAATAAACACCTTTTGTCCTTTTCACTGTCGTCAGCAAACAAAGAAGCCAGCATTATCTGTACCAGCCCTAACCCGGGACCAGCCCAAGTGTCCAACAGGCCTGGACCAGGTTTTCACAAAACAACAGAATATGATCCTTTCACTTAGGGCAAAGACTCCAGTCAAAATAATACCAAGTGGAGCACTAACACAAAATAACAATGATGATATGGATCTAACAACCAGGTTTATAAAATAATGATAGGGAATAGGATCTTCTAAATGGTAGAAGCTGTTACAAAGAATCAAGCCTGATCCCCAAGAGTAGACTTTTCTCATACGTTGTACTTGGATTAGGTCTTTGGTTAGCTTTAAAAAGTAACTTTTTCTGCTCTTCGATGTTTATTGAGCATCTACTATGCACCGGGCATTGTTGGGGAAATAATAGTGAAAAAAATAAATGTGCCATCCTCATGGGACTTACCTTCTAGTGTGGGACAAAGATAATAAACGAACATGTTATTGCACCACTTTACAAAAAAATGTCACATTTAAATTTTACAGCCACACTGTCGGGTAGCTAGGATTTAATGAACACATCTGGTAGGTAAGGGAACAAACTTGACTAGTAAGTGACAGAGGCAGGATTCCAACCTAGGTCATCTGGAACTTTCATTTCTGGTGATGGCAGAC
>PVKM010035958.1:0-14962 GCA_004027735.1 Carollia perspicillata
ACCTAGACGAAGGTGTAGAATCTCTCCTGCACCACAAGCCAGCCGGAGGCAGACCTCCTCCATTAACAAGGTCCCTATCCATGAACAAGATCATGCAGTTTTTTTAAAAGAAAATCCATATCTGGTTTATTTCACTTAGTGTACTGTCTCTAGGTCCATCCATGTTGTTCCAAATGGCAGATATATTGTGTGTATTTATACTAATTTGAATCATAAGACATTGCTGATATTCGACCAGTTTTTAACCTACAAAGGTAACAGTTTCATGTGGCTCAACCCTGTATATTTGAAAGCTTGAATGGAAAATCCTACGGCATGGTCATGAAAACTCTCTTTTCTGCTAAGGGAAAAATTTGGAGAAAATTAAAGAGCCACCATAAGCAATCGTACCAAATGTTGGTAAACCATAAAGTTCAAGGCTACTTACTAATTTAATGTTGACCTTTGGATAAGTCCATAAGTCTGATCAGGAAATAAGCCTTTTCTTTGCTTTGAGTCTAAAGGAAGACCAGTAGCATTTCAAATGCTTGGCACATATTAGATGAGCTCTTTTTCTTTTAAAACCAGTTGGAGAAAAAATGATTGATATGGGGAGAGGAAGTGCAGAATGAATCAACACCACAAAGAATCAAGTTAAATTTACTTATTCGGTGTCAGGCAGTCTTAATGATCGTAAAGAACCAAGACTACTGCTGTTTGGATAATCTCAGACGTTCCCGTGTGCAGACTTACATGCTGGTAATGCTGTCTGCCCCGCAGAGCGGCCTGGTTGCTGAGTTGCCGCTCTCTGGCTTCACGGGCTTCCAGCATCTGGCCTTTCTGTCCCTTCCCTTTGTGTGTGTCTTATGGCAAAAGAAGACATTCTTGGAAATCATAGATCGGATTTTTGCCGTAATGAGTGCTAGCTAGTTCTACCTTTTGTTGATGTAATATTTAAGTCTCTTTTTTAACTCTGAAAGTTAGGACCCAGAGCTCTGCATAGTGGCCAGTAAATGGGGTATACAGTAATTTGAGAACAAATTCAGAAAACAAGATTCAGTGAGACAGGTCACAGTCGTTTTCAACCTATATGCACAAAATTGGCCATTAGTGGAAAAGCAGACTGAGAATTTAGTTTCTGATGCATGACTTTGGACAAGTTGCTGATTTTGTTTCTGGATTTGTGAAATGGTGATAATAATAGTGCCTTCCTCAAAGAATTCATGTGAGCATTAAAGACAATCTGTGTTCGGGGCTGCAAGACTTAGCAAATAAAAGAACAGCATGCCTTATTAAATTTGAATTTCAGATGAACAAATACTTTTTTTGGTAAAAGTATGTCCAAATATTGCAAGGGACCTGTGCACTGAAATTTGACGGAGTGCTTTCTGTTTTATCTGGCAACCCTACCTGTGTCACATGCTTATCACGCTGCCTGGCACGGATAAATAAGAGCTGTTCTCCGAGGCTCCATCAAGGATGTGGTCAAACTAGAAAGGCAGCCCTCACAATCTCATCCAGCAGACGAAATGGTCATTAATACAAGACAAACGAAGTTACAGCTGGCTGTTTACCTCTCTACCCACTTCTAGGCTGTCTGTTCCTAGAGGGTGAAAACCATGTTTTATTCCTCTTTCCCTACTCCCGCTGCCTAGTATCTACAATGCGTTCTGCATGGACCAGTGGCAGAATAAGTGCTTATTAGAAAGAAATTCAGGAAAGAGCCAGGTTAAGTGGTTGGCTGTGCCTTCAGCACTGGCTGGCTGGTCAACACAAGTTTTCCTGTCCACTTGGTGAGAGGAGCTGGGGCATGAGGCTGGCTCTCAACGACCACTGAGTTCTTCTAGTTCACTTAACCTTGACTTTATTTTCACCCAGCAACTGATACTTTGAGGCTCTTTCTCCACTAGACTCTCCTCTTGGGACACGTACACACTGGCCTATATTCCACACCAGTATTCCATCCTTGTTGGTAATCTTAAGACAAATGAGTTATGTGGGTGAAAAAAACCCCACCAAAATTCTATAGAATGATAATGAGCATGAATTCTGAAGCCACGTATCTTGGGTTTGAATGTTGAGTTTGAAAGTCACTTATTAGCAATGTGACTTTCCCCATGTCATTGAACCTTTATGCCTCAGTTTTCTCAACTGTAAAATAGGGATAATTATCTATCCTAAAGGATAGTGAGAATTATAATAAGTACTTAGAACAGTGCATAGCATGTGCTATGGAATATATAAATGTTATCTTACAAAAATAAAGAAGATGGGCTCTGGACCTGTGCCGACAGGCAGAGTATCCCTCAAACACTCTTTAATGAATTGGATACTTCAATCATCCTTATCTATGGCCTCTCCATGAGAATATAAACTTTTCTCTTGTAAATGACCAAGACAGACTTTTGTCACAAGTGCTTATGCATTTATAGATTTGTTTCTTGGTAGGAAATGGTAATGTTGTTTTGCAGAATGGCCTCCAATGAGTTACTGTGGTGAACCCAGCATGCTGCCAGGGGGCTGTGACCCCTGCCCCTCTGTGTGCAGCTGTGCTCTCCGCCAGCGTGCTCTCCAGCCGGGGTGCTGGCCAGGTGGCTGGAAGCAACCGGAAGGTCTTCCAGACGTCCCCGCTGGATCATGTCACTGGCAGCAGCCACCACACATCCAGTTTGCAGTGCGACCTCCAGGGGGAGAACAATGGGGAATCATATAACTAAGCCTCCTCTCTGTAGGCACACGCTCTCATACATCTTTTCACTTTGAGGAACCGACTCCAATCCTGTACGGAACTGCAAGAAAAGTAGCAGAGGGGTGAAGCGTTCATGACCGGGGGCAGTGGTTCTCAAAGTCTGATGCCAGGATCATGATCTGCATTTGCATCACTTGGAGACTTAGAAATGCACGAACTAGGGTCCTGTTCCTGACCCAGCAGGTCAGAAACTCTGGAGTAGGGCCCAGCAATCAGGGTTCAGTTTGGGAACCACTGGCCTTGAGCCACAGCTGCTGTCTTCCTCTTTCTTCCTCCTCTCCCCTCCTTCTCTCCCCTCTTTCTTTCTCTCTTTCCTCTCTGTCTCCCTCTCCTCCTCTCTCTTTCTCTTACCCCTTTAGGGAAAAAGAACAGAGCCCTGGCTGGTGTAGCTCAGTAGATTGAGCATGGGCTTGCGAACCAAAGGGTTGCTGGTTCAATTCCCAGTCAGGGTACATGCCTGGGTTGCAGGCCAGGTCCCCAGTGGAGGACGTGTGAGAGGCAACCAACCACACACTGATGTCTCTCTCTCCCTTACACTCTCTCTAAAACTAAATAAATAAAATCTTTAAAAAAAAAAAGGAATGGATAGTATTTTCCAACTTATGCACACATGAGCCCAGTTGACTCACAGAACCTGGGGAGGGGGTTTACCATTTTCTTTCCTGGAAGTTCAGGAATTGCAAAGTGTTTTGTTCCCCGCACAGGTGAAAATGAGAAAATCAGGGTTAGTAAACCTGATTATAAGCCCAGCTGGCTTTACAAGCCTCATTCTCTATAGGCACAAAAAATCCAAAGGGGAAGAAGCCGAGTGATTTACTCCCAACACAGGAAGCTACCCCAGACCGCACCAACCCCAAGAGCTGAAAGGGCCTGAGGATGCATGGCTTTGACTAGTGAGAGAGACACTTTCCCATGCTGTCTTGAGATTTAGAATGTAGGATTTCCCCTGACCTTAGCTATTTTCGGTGTGGTTCTCTAGACTCTTGAGTTGAAAGGAACTTACCATCTAAAATTCTCTGGAGGAAACCCCTGGACTCCACATGGGTGCATTATTAGTGTATGTCTGTCCGCCCACCCTGGGAAGCAGTGAAGGGGTGGTCCCTTCAGCTGTCCCACCAGAGGACTCTCTGTGGCAAAGTGACCTGAGCCCAAAGTTATACACATTCACGGAGCTTTGAGCTGTCAGTCTTCTTTTATCATCTAGTCCCTCTTGCTAGGTTTACAGGTGAATAAGAAACAGAAAGGTGAAGGAAGTTCTTAAGACTACTCAGCTTGTCAGTGGCTGAGTTTTTTTGTATAGAAAACATAGCGTGGTAGGACTTCCTTATGTTGTGGGTCAATGATTGTCTAGAGCTGTGCTGTCCAATATAGTAGTGACAATTAAAGTTACAAAGAGTCTAGTTCCTCGTTTGCACTTAACCACATTTCAAGTGCTCAGTAGCTGCATGTGGCTAGTGGCTACTATAACAGAAAATGCAATAATAAAAATAAATAGAATAAAACAGAGTAATAGTTCCATCACTGTAGATGGTTCTTGGATGAACTACTTTCAAGTGATTCATTGTTGTCATGTTATATATTGACACATGCCTTATGTCATTTGAATCATCCACCTGTTTCTATGTCTCAGTGCCTCGAACAGTGCCAAGGAGGGCCACACCCAGATCTTATCTGGCAGACTGAACTGAGACGAAAGTAGCATATACTGCAGTAGTCTAGCTGGTTGCTTACATGGCTGTTGTTTATATGTCATTCATATGTCTATGAATAGTGTCTCTGTACATTCATCCATGCAATTATTCTTTTAGTCAAAGTGCCTTGATTACATTGCTACTATGTTCCAGGCATAGTGTAGGTGCTGGAATACTGCACTGCCCATGGAAGGCTCCTGAATGAAGAGCTGGACGCCAGAACAGTTCATTACGATGCAAAATGAAGTTTTAATATGTACAAGGATATGGAGAGTTTTGTGGAAGCAGAAAGAGGGAAAACTTGCCAGCCGGGCAGAATTTGGTCAGACTTCAAGAGGTGACGTTTGCGCTGAGGCTTGAAGGATGGGTGGGCGTTTGCCAGCGGACTAAGGCACCCCCAGCCACGCGAATAGCGTGTGAAAGGCACAGAGCTGTTGGAGTGGCTGCTGTGCTGGGGTCAGTGAGAAGTACACTGAGCTGGGGGGCGGGGGGAGACCGGGGTCAGGTGGTGGGTGCATTGTTAACAAGTTTGGGAGTTAAGTAGTCTCCCTCACACAGCTTTCACATATTAAACCCTGTTGAAAACTCAGGTGCTTCGTGTAGTCGAAGGTATCGAGGTAAGTTGTGTGTTTGGCACCGGGCCTGGCACACAGTGTGTGTTCACCAAACCTTGATTCCTGCCCTTTTCCTTGTGCGTTTGCTCCCCTTTTCTCTTCACAAGTTGCTGCTTCTTACTGGCTCCTCATCAGCGTACTTCTAAGTCTCTAGGAGTGACTGACTCCTCTTCTCATTTTCCTGGCTATTAAGTCTGACAAAATCTCGCCCTCTTATCTATCACAGGCTCATTGATATGGTCTTTTCAACAACAGTTAAAATGTCTACTTTAATTTATCTGCTTCCCTTCTCCTGCCGAGTTTTTCTTTTTCCTTTGTGATATATGACCTTTCTGCATATAACTTTATAAAGGACAACGCTGGCCTATCCATTACTGTCTAAAGCATACTATCATAAGACAGCATTATAAATGGACGGTTTTCAGAAATAGCTTCATTTTTAAAAGGGCATCTCTTATTTCTGAATGACTGCAGGGATTCCAGTTGTGAGTAAATGTGCCGGGCAGGAGATACCACTCTTAATCCTCATGGATTGATAACAGGCACCTAATTCATTCTACCTCACTGACATGCAGGCTGAGCATACAAATGGAGGTAGCGTCCAAGTGTCCAAGGTTTTTTTTTAGATTTTATTTATTTATTTTTAAAGAGAGGGTAAGGGAAGGAGAAAGAGGTAGAGAAACATCAATGTGCAAGAGATACATCAACTGGTTGCCTCTCAAACACCCCCAACTGGGGACCTGGGCTGTAACCCAGCCATGTGCCCTGACTGGGAATTGAACCGACAGTCTTTGGTTCATAGGCCGGCACTCAGTCTACTGAGCCACACCAGCCAAGGCCAAGTGTCTAAGTTTTTAAAAGCTGTAATTCAAGTGAACAGCTGTTAAATAAATGTGCTTTATCCCCTTACATTGATAAACATACCTTCATAATGACAAAAAATAAAACGAGTTTAAAGCCCTGATTTTTATATGACAGAAAGTTGGTAAATATTACTAAATCTAATTATTATTGCATATGTATCTGAGTGTTCTGTTGATTGGCATTGATTTTGAGGTGAGACATAAAAAAAGACTTACATAATTTATAAATGTTTCTGTAAATCTATTTTTTTTCACCTCAGTAAAAATCACTGTTCTTATCAAGAAGTTTAGCAATGATCAAAGATTAAAAAAAGAAATGTAATTTGAGTAGGTTTTATTAAAATGTATATTAAAAGAAATACAAACAATAGAAAACATTGACATTATTTAATATATTTCAAAAATTATAAAATATTTTAAATAAAATATTCAAAAATATCTACTAAAATTAAAATGTAAAGAGCAAATTATTAACAGATCACTTTAATAAAAATTCTTCAAAACTGACATTTTACATTTATTATTTATTTATCTTTAGATTTTATTTATTTATTTTTGGAGAGAGAAGAAAGAAGGGAGAAAGAGGAGAGAGACATTCTTTGGTTTCCTCTCTCACGTGCCTGCACTGGGAACTGGACCCACAGCCCAGGCAAGGACCCTGACGACTAATTGAACCAACAACCTTTCGTTTTGCAGAACATAGCCCAACCAATTAAGCCATACCAGTCAGGGCTAAATTTATTTTTTTAATTAATTTAAATACTATAAAATAGTTTGGTAAAAACAAAGCAATTTAAATTCTTGTGTTCAATGTCCATCCTGTTTCCAGTGTAAATAATTGGTATCATGTTTCATGCCTGTTACAACGAATTTATAAGAATGAAAATTTATATTTAACATTGCAAGATATTCCTGGGCACTTGTGTTGAATATCACCCTAAAACACGAGAACCTCCAGAACCACAAATTAGAACATGAAGAAGCAAGAAAAGAGACCTTCAGCCCCCTGGGAAATTATAATGTGTCATGCAAGAAGCTACTATATTCACTATAACTCAGAAGAATTGACAAATTAATTAATTGTTTTTCTCTTACCCAAAGTAAGAGAAAACCCACGTCTTTCCCAAAACTCACAGCAATGTCCATCTTCGAATTTGGCAGTGGTGCGACCCACCAACCATCCTGGCCTTTGTACTTAGGTGCCTTTTGTTTTGAGGACAAAGGGTGGGTGGTGTGGAGCAGTGTTTCCCTGGGGCCTGTTAGTCATAGAGTAGATGCATCCTAGAGGCGCAATCATGAGGGCACGGGACCGGGCGCCCCCTGACCTGGTCTAAGGGCGGGCCTGGATGTGCTCACACCTGTGTCTTAGTCCATCCGTGGTGCTAAAACAGCTTAAAATGGACTGGTGGCTTATAAACAACAAATCTACTGCTTACAGTTTCAGAAGTCTAAGATCAGAAGGCCAGCAGATTTGGTGTGGGGGAGGCCTGCTTCCCTGGTCCTACAACAGCCCACTCTTCACTGTGTCCTCACAAAACAGAAGGGATGTGGGAACTCTGTGGGGTCTCGTGTATAAGGGAATGAATCCCTAATCACTTAAACACCTGCGAGGCGCACCTCCAAATCACCTTGGGGCTAGGTTTCAGCCTAGTGGAGGATGGGAAGACATGCCATCCCAAAATATGCCTCTTCGGCATAGGGATTGTTTTGGGAAACAGCAGACACAGAAGGAGCGCTGAAAACAGAGAAGTTAGCTTTTGGTAAGGGAAATTTGCATTTTTAAAGAAGATCTCCGTTTGTAAAGGAGTCTGGTCTGTGTCCTATTCCAGAAAGAGAAGCCTCTTATCAGTGGAGAAGGCCTCCCCGACGCCCAGCCTTTTTTTTTTTTAATTTAGTTGAAGATGATATTTAAACCTGAATTCTAAGCCACCTCCTTGAAAGTTACTGCTTTTTCCCTGGGTATCTCCTGTGTGTACATGAAGTATACATATTATTAAAAGATTACTTTTTGTTTTTCTCTTGTTAATCTGTCTTTTGTTGCGGGAGCCTCAGCCAGAAACTTAGAACAAATATTTCTCCTCTCCTCCAATGTGAGCTTTTGGGGAGACACATTCGGTCTGTAACACTCTGGGTCTGGAACTTTATTTCTTACAAATATGTTACCTTAGATCTAGGCGATAAATACAATCTTAGTCTCTTAGCATTCTTTGGTAAAACATGAATTAGTGGGGGAGAATGATGATATCAACAATCGCAATACTCTTTGAATGACACGATTTTTAAAGTTATGTTATTCTTTCTACTACAAGAATTTAATGAGCAAGGACATTTTTATAAGCACACTATCTTTCCTATTACCTCCTCATCACATAAAATCAAATTAGGCATTCTCATTTCTCTACCCTGGTTCCCATTTATATTTTATGAGTCATATTTCATCCCATTGTGAGTCACTGATAAAGATCAGGAGATGAGCCCTGGCCAGTGTGGCTCAGTTGGTTGGAGCTTTGTCCTGTAAACTGAAAGGTTGCAGGTTCGATTCCTGGTCAAGGTACATATCTAGGGTGCAGGTTTGGTCCCCGGTTGACATGGGTGCACGAGGCAACCGATTGATGTTTCTTATATAAATGTTTCTCTGCGTCTCTTTCTCCCTCCCTTTCTCTCTAACATCAAAAGTATGTCCTGGGGTGAGGATGAAAAAAAGATTTAGGAGGACAATTTTCATACTACCATTTATGGTCACTGGGGGAACCATGACTAAGGAGTTTTTTATTCCATTTTGGAAGGACTTGAATGTCCCTTGTTAAAAAAAGAAACAATAGGCCCACATTGAAGTCGCTTGGGCTAAGCCCACATCACCAAACCAAGACTTAATGCCTCACCTAATTTCAGTTTCGAGAATAACCAGTCAGTCTTTAATTACTTGGTCAGCACTAGTGACATAATCCCTAGTCCACCCAAAAGACCCCTTTGGTCCCGCATTGGTCAAGACCAAAGCTGACCACGCCTGCAACAGTCCACTCTTTGTTAGAAACTTCCTTTGTCTACCGCTTTTGCCTTAGAAGATTTTCGTTTGTATACTTTCAGAGTGCCTTTCTGTGTGCTAGATGCACTGCTGTCCAATTCATGAATACTTAAATAAAACCATTAAGATCTTTTAAATTCACTCAGTTGAATTTGTTTTTTAACACCCTACAGCCCCTTAGTGGGATGGGGGAGGGGTCACCTAGGCTGCACCTTCCGAAGCATTGTAAAGGAAGGACTGCCCATGCCAGAACCAAGGGGTTTCTAGGACACAGGAGAACACAACTCTGGTCAGTTCATGCCTACATACCTGATTATGCACATTGAGAAGACTGACCTGCACCTTCTGTGTGTAAAGAGCCCAGACTTGGACAGTGCCCCTGCGTTGCTTCTGGTGCCCCTCGGCTTCCGCTCTGCAGAATGCCTGAGCCCCTGCTGAGGCAGATAGGCCAAGGCAAGGTGTTTAAAATTTGTTGTTAGGTAGTTAGGTATGCTGTGCTGAATATGAAAGGGGTGTATTCAGAGAGAAACATCGAGGAGACAGGTGGGGAAGTAGGATTGGAAATTACAGCAAGAAGTTGGGCCAGGTTTCTGGCTGTCCTTAGGTGAGGGGGAAGGCACAGGAACAGATACATGAACATATCCTGTGAGCCCAAACCAGTGCACGTTGGCATGTATAGTGAAGGTTTGAACGGAGTGCTGTGTGGCGCCGGATGAGCTGGGAGGAGCTGGAGTGAGCCCACTGGCTAGTAAAGAAACAGTCCATCTGCAGACCCCTCTTCAGAATGCTAGCTCACGCTCAGTGGTGTTACATGATAAACTGAGGTACATTAAAAATTGCGAAGAGTTTATTTGAGCAAGCATCTGTTCCAGGTGGACAACTCCAAACCGAAAACCGTTAGGAGAGCTCCACAGACAGGAGCTAAAGTTAAGACTTTTATAGAACAGATGCATAAGCAAAGCAAGGGCATCATTTGATTGTCTATAGCTTCAACACCTGTCTTATTTGGACAAGCCTAGTTGGCTGTTTGTGATCGGCTCTCCTCAGGTTTTAGTTTCATGACCCTGGGGGCATTTGCAAGCTTAGGTTTTAGCTTGATGTAAGCTGCCAAGGCTTCAGAATCACTGCGGTCTAATGGCCTCCTTGTTTAATTAATTTAACAGGAACCGGATCCTCTTTATGCAGGGGTCCCTCACGTAGTGGTCAAGTGAGAAACCGGAGCATTGCTTGCGAGATACCCCCATCTCCATCCCTCCTTTCAACCTTGTGTTTCTGGTAAAATATCACGCAAGGAAGGGATCAATTTTTGTGTTGACTGGCTAAAGTGGTCCTGCTAGGAATCCAGGGGAAGAATATAAGATTACTTACCAAGATATCTTCCTGGGAGCCCTTTGATATTATGGTCACCTAACCCTACTGTAAATGGTCTCTGCTTAACTCTCTCTCAGCCTGCAACGCTTGTCCAAGAGGGCAGGGCAAGCATGAAATAAAAACAAATGCAAAGCTTACTTTCCCACCTCTACTTGCTTTGAGAATCCAGATTCTAACTGACACTTAAAATGTATTTTAAAAGAAGGTAATAAATCCTTTACCTGGTACACAACATGTTTTTAAGCTTCTGTACCTTCATGCTTCCAATCCTTTTGAGCATGAACTTTCTACACAAACACAGGATTGCTTACACCAGTGTTTGGTACCCAGTGATTCCCAGATCTCTGGGTTTAGTTGCTCCCAAGTAGTGCTGTCCAATATGATAGCTACTAGTTGGTGGCTATGGAGCACTTGAAATGTGCTTGGCCTGACTGGAGATGTATGGTAAGTGTAAAATACTCTCAGTGATCTCAAAGACTTGGTAGACAGATTCTAAGATGGTTCCTGAAGGGAACCAAAAGTTTTGCCCTTGGGATATCAATTTTAAACTGGTTATTAAAAATAAGGCTCAACTCTGGTCACCTTGGCTCAGTTGGTTAATTGTCATCCAGTGAACTGATAGGTCATTGGTTCGATTCCCAGTCAGGGCGCCTGCCTGGGTTGCAGGCTTGGTCCCAGTTGGGGTTTGTTCAAGAGGCGACTGATTGCTGTTTCTCTCTCATATTAGTGTTTCTCTTTCTTTCTCCCTTCCTTCCTCTTTCTCTAGAATCAATAAAAGAAAAAAAATTAAAAAGAAATATGCAAATTACCCATTTTCACTTTTAAAATCTAAGACACCCGTACCCACCCACCCCCATTTTTCTCATTTGTCCAAAATGTCACATTTACCAAATTTTGTGTCTTTGGAATTACCATGCTTATGGGAATTCCCCAGAAGCATGTATAAAAATTTTGATTTTCTCTTTTTAATTTGTCTCTGTTAATTCAATTATTAACCCGGCTAGAAGAACTTATAGGATGAGAGGAAAAGTATTATTATTTTTTTAGCCCTCACACTCTCAAAAATCCTTGTCTTACACCTTTGTGGAATCTCTTCAAATGTATGTGGGACCTGTGACTTGCTTCTAACCAATAGATTATGACAAACATAACGGGATGTGACTACCCATGTCATAATCATGTTACCTAGATTGTAATTCCCATCTTGATAGCCAAGTCTCCTTTGCTGGCTTTGAGGAAATAACCTGCCATATGGAGAAACCCACATGGCAAGGAACTGAGAGTGGATTCCAGCTGACAGCCAGGAGCAGGGCGAGCCCCTACTCTGAGAACCCACACAGAACTGAATGTCTTCAACAACCACGTGAACTCGGAAGTGGATCCTTGCCAGCTGAGCCTCAGATGACACCCAGCCCTGGCTGATGGCACGATTATAGCCACGTGAGAGACGCTGAAACAGAGGACCCACTAAGCAGCACCCAGATTCCTGACTGACCCACAGAAACTATGAGACAATGAATGTGTTCTCGTAAGCTGCTAAGTTGGTAGTAATTAAATTATGCTGCTGTCAATAATACGGAACCAAAAAAGAATGTAAGCCATCTCATCAATAATTATTTAATATTGAAATGATAATGTTTTGGATATATTGAGGTAAATAGAATATTCTACCAAATTTTTATCTCTTTCTTTTTTAATGTGGCTACTAAACACTTGAAAATTCAAAATATATGGCTTGCGTTATGTTTCCATTATATTGGGTAGCGCTAGGCTAGACCTCCAAGGAGACGAGGATTGCACGCAGCGCCTGTAGCCCAGCATGCTGGAGCGGGCTGCTTGTTCCAACCTTGGCATTATTACCCTGTCACTTACTGGGGCATGCTGTTGAGATGGAAAATAGTTTGTCACTTCTGAAAAGGAGTGATTCACCCTTTATGAAGATGGAGAAAGCTGTTTGTGTTATTTTTTCCCAAAAGGGAAATCTGCTTAGTCGCCTTATTTTTGAATGCTGCCTTCAGGGTTTAATTTATTTCAAATTAACAGGAGGTGGCAGATGCAATTAAAGGGGAAAAATGGCAAATTAAGCATGATATTTTAAACTTCCGTATTTGCAATGACAGCTACACATTCAGGGAATAAATGCTAATTATTTTGAATTATTTTTTATTCATTGTATCAAATGTGTGCCTTTTACTGATTAATGCTTCACAACTTATGCTACATCCTGTATTGCTAATTAATGAAGCTATGGCGCCGTGACTAGTGAATCTGAACTCGAGGAGACTCTTTAAAACCATCCACCCTGGGACTTGCAGCTGTCCTAAGCTGCTGACACTAGTAACTGCCACAACCCTCCGGTGTTTGGGGACAGAAAAAAATTGCTGAGAGAAACTAAAAAGTAACCAAGACATTTGGGTGTCCTGGGAAGGGTGACTTTTGTGCCTTTAAACTATTTCAAAATATTTGTACCTGAAAAAAAAAGATTTTATGTATTTATTTTTGGAGAGAGGAGAAGGGAGGGAGAAAAAGAGGGAGAGAAACATCAGTTTTCTCTTGCTTGTCCCCAACCTGGGACCTGGCCCGCAACCCAGGCATGCGCCTTAACAGGGAACTGAACCAGCACCCTTTCAGTTGGCAGGCCGGTGCTCAGTCCACTGAGCCACACCAGCCAGGGCAATATTTGTATCTTTTTATAGAAGTGAGGTTTTGATATTTAAGGAAGAATGGGGGATTCCCAGTAGTGCCACCATTCAACATGTCCTATATTATCTTAAGTAAATTAGCCGGCAAAACAAAACAAATAACAAGAAAACAGGTTCAAAGGTTTGATATTCTTCAATCAACTACTTCCCCAAGGGTGTAACAACATTTCTTCAAACCACATACAGAATTCTTCAGAGAGGAAGGTTGTAAAGAAAATCTTTTCTTTCTTATTTTACTTCTAATGGAGCTGTTGGGCCATTGTGGACGGTAGGTGTACTGGCACTGCCTGTCAGTTCTCACCCTTAGTCTGACTCTGGTCAGTCATAACTGTACGTACAAGGGCCTCACTCAAGTGAGTCTCTAATGAGCAAACTCTTTCTTTCGCTCTTTCTTTCTTTTTGCTTTAAAAAATTTGAATTTATTGGAGTGACATTGGTTAATAAAATTATATAGGTTTCAGGTATTTAATTCTATATATATTATCTGTATATTGTATTGTGTGTGTACCACCCCAAGTCAGCAAGTGTTTCTTAAAGATTTTATTTATTTATTTGTTAGAGAGAGGGGAAGGGAGAGAGAAAGAAAGGGAGAGAAACATCGATTGATCTCCTCTTGCACATGTCCACCTGGGGACCTGGCCGGCAACTCAGGCATGTGCCCTGACCAGGAATTAAACGGTGACCTTTCTGTTTACAGGACAATGCCCAACCCTCTGTACTACACCAGCCAGGGCAGCAAATGTTTCCTAGTATACGTGAAGAATTCTCACAATAACATAAGACTAAAACAGGGTGAGCCTTTCAGCTGTTTCAAGGACTTGCTAACTTGAACCCAAAGATATGTGGGAAACTAATACTTACTGTGAATATCCTAGCTTCAAAAATGCACCTGAGCCAGGACGTGTTGCCCTGTGGAGGCAGAAGGCGGTTAAGAGGACTGAGTTCATGCCTGGGGCACCATGTCCCGCCATCATACTGTCAACACCCAAACTTCAATTTTTAGGAAAGTATCCTAAGAAAATAGCCAGAAATGATGTTCTGGCTGGTGTGGCTCAGTGGATTGAGTGCTGGCCTGTGACCAAAGGGTTGGATTCCTGGCCAGGGCACATGGCTGGGTTGTGAGCCAGGTCCCCCAGTGGAGGTGCATGAGAGGCAACCACACATTGATGTTTCCCACCCTTTTTAGAAAAAGAAAACAAAGAGAAAAAAATAGCCAGAAATGAAAACAAAACATGTGTAGAAGAATGTTGGCCCTGGCTGGGTAGCTCAGATGGTTAGAGCTTCGTCCCTATACACCAGGGTTTTAGGTTTGATACTGGTTCAGGGCACATACAAGAATCAACCAACGAATGCATAAATAGGTGGGAAAGCAAATCGATGTTTCTCCCTCTCTCTTTAAAATCAATCAATAACAATTTTTTTAAAAATACAAAATTTGACTTCCAGCCAAGATGGGGGTGTAGGTAGAGACACTGGGCCTCCTCACACAACCAAAATAAGGGCAACAACAATTTAGAAACAAAATAACAACCAGAACTGACAGAAACTTGAACTGTATGGAAGTCTGACAACCAAGGAGTTAAAATAGACACATCCGTCCAGACATGTGGGTGGGGGGCGGCGGAGTTGGAATGCCGGGTGGAGAGGGGTTGCAGTAAAAAAGAAGTGGCACTGGGTGCGCAAGGCAGCAGCTGACAAACCCCAAGCAAAAGACGGCAGCGGGCAGACCCAGTGAGGCGGCGATGGTGAAGCGAGGTACTGCGTGTAAGGCGGCTGGCTGACCCGGCAGTCCCCCAGTCCCGCAGATAACCCAGGTGAAACTGGGGGGAGAGACAGACCGCGCAACCCAGGGGCCCAGCGTTTATTTAAGCCTCAAAACACCAACTGAAAACACCTGTGGGGGTTGAGGTGCTGGGAGAGACTCCCAGCCTCACAGGAGAGTTTGTTGGAGAGACCCACAGGGTCCTA
>PVKM010035959.1:0-14974 GCA_004027735.1 Carollia perspicillata
TGCATTGAGTGATGGTAAAAATATCTTTTAGGAAGGGCAGGAGTTGTATCTATCTTCATACCTTAAAAGGATTAAAACAATTAAGTAGGGCCCTGGCCGGGTAGCTCAGCCGATTAGCGCATTGTCCCAATACCCCAAGGTTGCCAGTTTGATCCCTGGTCAGGAAACACAAGAATCAACCAAAAGCCCTGGCTGGTGTAGCTCAGTGGATTGAACACTGGTCTGCGAAGCAAAGGATCACGGTTCGATTCCCAGTTAGGGTACATGCCTGGGTTGCGGGCCAGTTCCCAGCAGGGGACATACAAGATGGGTTGCAGGCCAGTTCCCAGCAGGGGACGCACAAGAGGCAACCATACATTGATATTTCTCTCCCTCTCTCCTTCCCTTCCCCTCTAAAGATAAATAAATAAAATCTTTTAAAAAAAGACAAGAATCAACCAATGAATGCATAGATAAGTGGAAGAGCAAAAAGAGAATTTCCCTCACTCTATCTCCCCCTTCTTCCCCCTTCCTCTCTCTCTGTCTAAAATCAATAACTAAAAATAAAATTAAAACATTTAAGCAGAACACAGCAACCACCTTTAAACACTGGCAGGCTGACATAAAGGAAGAGATGCTGACATCCTCTCTGTTGGTCCAGACACATGAATGCATTAATGACCAGAAGTTACAGGGCGACAGATTTCAGCTTAACAGGAAAGTACATTTCCTAAATGTATAGCTGTCCAACCACAGCATGGCTGACACACAAGCTCCCTGCTACTGGACATGTGCAAGCAAAGGTTATCTGACAACCTGTCAGGGACGTTGTAGAAAGAATTCCTGCCTTCTCTGGCAGGGTCGCTAGATAATCTTTAAGGTCCTTTCCAAATCCTGCAGCCTTAAAATACCATTAATATGAAAAGTCACAAGTGCATAGAAATGGAAGTAGCTTGAAAACTGACTTTTAGGAGAGAAACAATTGGGGCTTGTAAAACAACAGTTTATTCTGTACCAAAAGTTTGTGGTCCTTCACCAACCCATGAAAAATAATGAGCAAAGTAATCAGTCAGGAGTATTTGGGGAGGTCGATATGTCAACTTACAGTTATTATTCTTTTCGCAGTTTGTCTCGTTTTAATGAGATAACACAAAGTTGGAATTTTCTGTTTTTAAAATTTTTTTGTGGTTGTTCAATTACAGTTGTCCCATTTTTCCCCATTACTCCCCCCTGCCCTACCCACACCCCACCTCCCACATTTAATCCTCCCCACCTCCCCCTGTAGTGTTTGCCCACGGGCCCTTTACACACGTTCCTTGACTTGACCCTTCCCCTTCTTTCCCCCATTATCCTCCCCTGCTCCCAGTTAGAAAGAAAATTTCCAAGGAAATAAAGGAATTTTCTTTCTTGGTTAGAGAAACAGTAGTGTAAGAAAGAGCATATCTCTCACAAGCCCAAAGGACTGGGTCCCCTGAGTAAAAGTGTAACAGACAAGATCAATGTAAGTCTAAGCAACACAAACATTAAAATTATATATACATATAATGTTTATATATGAGATATATATAAACAAATATATATATAATTATAAACATAATTTTTTGCTTATTATCTATAACTTTGGCCCCCAGAGCAAGTCAGAGTAATGTTAAAAAGGTTCACTTTTCCATTTCAGTTTCTTTATTTGGATCCTAAGTCTTGCAAGGCTGCCAGAGTTGTTTTGTCAAAAAAAGGTGGCTTCAGGTTCTTGCCTCAAACACCGAGCTCTAATGTTGCTCCAGCAAGTCTGTGTAAATTCTCACTGTTGCTCAGAGATTTCTGGCTCAGGAAGGGAAGGCCCGGTCCCACTGCCTGCAGCGTGTGGGCTCATTGCCACCCCCACCACATTAGATTCAAGGGACAGAATCTCCAGCTGGAAGACCTTCCTCAAAACCTAACTGGAGGGCTGTTACAAACAGCCCTAAGTTGTATCTGCTACAACTTAGGAACAATATCTAGATTTAAAAAGAATTACTTTATTAGGCGTTACCATAACAGATGGTGAGTGAGGCATCGGAGCAGGAGATACCTAGTGTACCTTCCAACTCTGACTCGAGAGGAGAATGTGCTTGTGAACCTCAGGGCTATATCCTGACGGAAGTGGGAAAAACGATGCTAACTACACTTGCTCAGATTCTGTGATAAAACTTTTATCTTAAGTTGAGATACTGTATTTTGCCCTTAGGTATCTTGGTACCAATTGAGGTATTAGGCCACAAAATGATAACAATGCAAAAGGTTTCTTTTATCTAGAAACAAGAATTCTGCTTAAACAGTTATTTTATTTTATTTTATTTTTTTGCAGAGGCATGGCAAGCATATCAGATCTCCGAGCATTTTTCCTAGTGGGGAAATCAACATCTCTGGGGAATGCAGACTACCTCCCTCAGAACAACTTCCTCTCTTATCTGCTGGGGGAAGTGTTCCTTCCAGAAGATGATCTGTGCAAGTGGGAGGCTTGCGTCTGTCGGGGAGAGAGAGCCCCCCATGCCAGGAGGACCTCCCCTTCCACTCTGGTCAAAGGGCCACGAGAGTCAGTGATGAGGGTTGACACTGGCTTTACCTCGTCGAAGCCCACGTCAATGAGAAAGCTGCTTTTTCTCCCCGACCCTCTGCACACACAGGCCCAGATTCCATCAAGATTCTTTTTTGTTTTGTTCTTTTTTATTGATTGTGACAAAATTAGTTTAGTCAAAATTCTGCTTTCATACCTGATCAAACTCCAGGAGGAAACTGGTCTTCGACAACATACTCACAAAATGTGCTGACACTATTTTAATACATAGAAGGTAAGAATATTCAAAAGGTATTCACTTTCAAATCAAGTAAAAAAGTTGTAAAAGACATGCCCATAGATTCGTTTTCATTAGTACTAACATGTCAGTATCCCAGAATTCTTAAGGCTTTTTAAAAGTATCAAAGATTCTTTTTATCCTAGAACCTATTAGAAGATTGTTAGTGTATCCTACTTTTGTTTACTCAAGAAACGTGGGCAAAGGTGGCAAAATAAACAGACACGTGCACTATAAAACTATATAAAGCAGACAGCAAAGGAACATGGCTCTCTTTTTCCTCATCACAAACACAAATGGAACACAGTTTCCAGTTTCCATCCTGGTCCGAAACCCTAACCTGGGTAATATAAAGTTTTAACTTATAAAAGAACTTCAAGGATAGCACTTTGGGGGAGGCTATAACTGACTATATGAATATCAGATCACACTATTTTCTAAAAGGAGACTCATTCAACCCCCAAATACAGCCCCGTGATTGAGAACTCATTTCCAATCACGTGCAGTATCTGCTCACATGATCTGTTCAGGAACAACACAATTCATGAACAACTTTAAAGTTATTAAAATGCACAGTCAAGTTGCATTTGCACAGTCAAACCACAGAGGATAAGAGAAACAACCCAGCAAGTGCTCGCTGGAGTGGCGGCTTTCCGGAGGCCGACAACCAGGATGGGTCTCAGCTGCCTCTTCGGCCTCTCGGCTTCAGGGCCGGGCAACACTTAATCATGCACACCTCGCACATGCGCAGTGAGATTTTCGTCTCTGAGGAAAAATGATTTTCTGCAGTGGCTAAAGGCGGCAGTTTTCAATGAATGTGTCTCGGGAGCCGCTGCGGTCAAGTCAGCTCTGTCTCCTAAAGAGAAAGGCATTTCCCCCTCCTTTTCTGGCAAGAATGGTATCTCTTGGCAGCTCTGATGTTCCTTTCTCTCACCTTTGTTCTAGTTCCTCCGAGAGAAAAAAATATGTATCACAGAAATCAAATAAGACTCTCTGCGTTATATAAATTCCATCTTTGAATTTATGTTGTGAAATTAAATTATGAAACAGAAACTGAGGAAAAGATGATATCTATTGTATTTCTACTTTCTAGAACAAAAGATCAGTCGAGGTGATTTGCAAAGTCTGAAGCATATAAAAATATGCTTTTGTTTTCTCAAATAGTTGAGAAGATGGGTATCATTTTAAAACACAGAAATTAAGGTGTAAGAGACTAGACTTTTCTCTTTTTTTGCATTTTGTGAAAACAATAAATCAGTGTTACCCAACTTGGTTTGATGAGTGCGGAGAGCAGGTTTAGGAAGGGCCTTGAGCCTAGGAGAGAAGGATGCTTCATGTAACTTTATTTTTAGGATTTAAATACTGCCTTGGTTTAAAAAAGAATTTAAGGCAGTTTACACGGCTACATAATATTCGGTAAGATATCAAAAAGGAAAAGTGAGTAGCAGTAAATGCAAGGTTATATTATAAAACTGGAAATGCGGCTACTGCACTTCAAAACCAAAGCCCCTTAAAGAACGCTGTGCATTTGAAGTGGACGGATCACAGTCCTGGCCCTACTCATTTTAACAGTTTCTACAAAAGGAGAAGTGCATAATTAATGCACCCATGCACACACACAATTGTGCCCAGCTCCCCCCAACCCTACTCCAACTTATGCACGCATGCACCAGAGTCGTTCTGAAGAATTTGAAGTCTGAAGTTCTTGCTAGAGTAACAAATGCAAAGAATCTTCAGGAAAAGGGAACTTGACAAGGTAATGAAAATTGGCCCTGGCTGGTGTGACTCAGTGGATTGAGTGCCAGCCTGAGAACCAAAAGGTCACAGGTTCAATTCCCAGTCAGAGCACATGCCTGGGTTGCAGGCCAGGTCCCCAGTTGGGGGCGTGTGAGAGGCAACCAATCAATATATCTCTCACACATCGATTTTAAAAATTAAAAACATAAATAAATAAAACTGTCTGCCAACATGGATTAACCTTGAAAATATTATGCTAAGTGAAAGAAGTCCTTCACAAAAGACCACACAGTGCATGATTCTGTTTATACGAAATGCCCAGAACAGGCAGAGGCAAGCGGCTGTCTCTGGCGGGGAAAGGGAGGTTGTAGAGACACTGCGAATGGATGTGGGATTTCTTTTTGGGTTCTTCTAGAACAGGTTCTGACATTTGATTGTGTTGATATCAGCACACCTCTGTGAACATACTGAAAACTGTTGAATTGTGTACTTTAAATGGGTGAAGTGAATGGTATGGTATGATCTTAGATCTCACTTAGATCTCAATAAAACTATTAAAATGTGCATCATCATCATCATCATCTGGAGAGCTCATTAAGGCACAGATCATCGGCCCCACTCCTCAAGTTTCTGATTCAGTATGTCTGGGGTGAAGCTTGAGAACCTACGATTCTAGAAAGTTCATGGGTACTGGTGCTGGTGCTGGCCTGAGGAACACTTTTTGAGAACTAGTGCATGGACAATGCTTGAACGGGCTCTTTCTTTGACTTTGTTCAAAGTTGTTTGAGGATGTCAGAGCAACACGCAGTTTAGGAAAAGCAATTCAATGAGAAGCCGTGATAACAAGGAAGGAAGCAGCAATAATCGCAATAGTGACAATCGCCACCACAGGGACATCAACAGCAGCCATTGCAGCATTTACTATTGACTGACCCTGACGATGTAATGACTCAAGGGCTTCCATGAGTGTTATTTAGTTTAATCCTCACGACCGCGACTCTGTGAGATAAGAAGTGATGCTGGTGAAATGACCACTACACTCTTCCATAACCTGTTACCAACTTCCTTTGATAGGTAGTTTCACTTTACAGACAAAGAACCTAAGCGATCTTGGAATTTCATTCCCGCTACTAAGAAGTGGAGAGTCAGGTGGTCCTGACCACCTCCAACATCCTTGCCCTTAACCATCACTCTATACTCACTCAGCTTACTCTCCACTGAGCTGGCTTAATTGTTAGATTTTAGAGGATTCAAGGCAGTAATCCCCCCCCCCCCAAACAGTGCTGTGATGCTTGACAAATGATTTGTTGCTAGAAATAAACTACTGCTTTGGCAAACAACGTGCTTTAGAAATGAAACTCTTGATCCCTATAATGATGTCATTCACACGCACACAAATTCTGATCGACTCAATGAATGGAAGGAAACAAGGTGTAATTGTGCATAATATATTTTTTCCACGGGACTTGAGACCACTGTTATCCTTTGAGCATAAATGTATTATACCGGACATTTGAACTTCTCTGTCATCTGTGATCTTCCAACCGGTAGAAAAGTTTGCAATATTTTAGCTGCTTTTCTATAAAAACTATGACCTCCCAGGCCAGGTTTCATGAAAGAATGTTCTGTGGAGACTGGAGTGCTGTAATTACAATTCAGCTTAGGAGGGCTGAGATCCTTCTATGACTGCATTTCTTAGAGGACAGGAAGCACTCTGATGAAGGCAGACAGCACACTAACTTCGAGTTGCACAGTGTTGGATTTATTTGCATGTGTGTTAAGACAAACATACCAGGCACCTCAAGTGCCTGAATCCTTGGTGGCTAACAAATGGCTGTTCATGTGACACGTGGAAAACTCATTAGGTGGTTGAATGAATGATCGAGATCTGGGGAGCATCCTTATATGGGAACTGGATGCCCAAACCAGCTTGTAAACTTGTAAAGTAAGCAAGACTTGAGACAGAACCTCAATATTTGTTTCACATGCCCAAGTTAACTCTGAGTTGCTTTTCTCTTTGAACACAGTATGGTGTTCAGGGGTTCACCTTGGTTCCTGTGTCTCAGCCTTCCAGGAGCATAAACAAACTTTCTAGGTTTGGGGCATGACTGTTCTGTACAGATTGTTCAAGCCCGGGCTGCCTGCATCTCAGGTTTCTTGAGTAAGAACAAGCCCTTTCTGGGACTAGTTCCTGCTACAACTCATTTTCCAAGTGCAAAGGCATCAGTCGTCTCACTAATGGCCGATAGGTTTCTGCCCACGTGGCCTCCTGAGATGGGGTTCCTGGCTCCTGGCTTCCTTAAGTTGTGGCAAAGCTTGTGGGCCTTCAGGAGTGGGGCCCCCACACATTCCACTACTTGAGCACTAGGACACTGTTATCAGTGGAGCACAGACACTGCTTCCCCCCCTCCCCCCGGTTTCGAGGTCAGCTGCTCCTTGATCCCCAAACCTTCTCTGCCATAATCTTGAAGAGATACACTAAGCCTTTTAGAAACCAAGTATCAATCCTGGGACTTTTCTTCTAAGACCTTGAAGACCAGGGAAATCCCTCAATTTCAGGAGTCTCAGGGGAGGAACGTTCAGAGAAACGGGGGATGGGGAGGAACGCTCGGGGGAGACAGAGACGGGGAGGGAATGCAGAGCACAGGGGACACTGACTAAGCAGCGCTGCTACGATCCCCTGGGCACGGAGACTTGAGAGAAGTGCTCCCACTGAACAACACCTACAGGACGGAAAGACTGGTATCCCCAGTTGACAGATTAGGCAACTGAGGCCGGGAGTTGAGCAGCTTGCCCAAAGGTGCACAGATCATGGCGGTAGGGGGTGGGCTCTTAACCCCAGGTCCTCCTGAGACTAAAAACCTGTGTTTGTGGCAGAAGTTAAATTTATTTTATCCACCTGCATTTATACTTATATTTGATTTCATTTAATTGAATAAAAAACATATTCCATACACTTACGTGTGTAGGTCCTCAGTGAATAATTTCAAGAATTGAAAACAACAACTGATTCAGAATGGTGTGCATAAAGTGGTAGCTTCTCTGGATGATGTGCTCAATATAGGGTCTTAAGTTACAAATACTTGGAAAACAAATATATACCAAAAAACTCAGGGAGAAGAAATGGACCTCAAAACCACTGCTTTTTCGGTAAGAAAATATAATGACACACATAAATGTATGAAGAAGAGTGCCTACATTAGCACATGCATTTTGTTCAAGGAGGTGAGAGTTTTTTCAAGGAGGCAGGTTATTTTCATCATTCCAGTGGGATCAATTCTCTATTGGCGGCTCATGCGTGGATATCTTAAGAGTTACTTCCTCCAATATGATTTCTGAAGAAGTGTATTCTTTGCAGTATCTTTTACCTTACAGTCAGCGGAAGAAAAAACATCCTAAATGGGGTGGTTTTCATGTAATCATTAGCAACCCCAAGATGACAGTCACTCCATTTGGACTTATTACTGTTATTTGTCACAGATAGGAACTGAAGCGATGCGGCAAACACACCGCAAATTCTCAAGGGAAGAGGTAACACTCGGGGACAATGGGAAAACTGTTCTCGCTTATGCTATTCCGTGCAAACACATCCCTTTCAAAGAGTCAAGAAATCACTGAAAGCTTCAATTACCTATGTCTGCAATGCTTATTATTCACTTTAATATTTGAGATGGGGGATGATATAAAAAATAGCAGTTCTTCTCTGTCTAGTACAATCAGACAAAAGCAAAGAAAAATAAGCCAAAGTAGGAACAAGACTAAGGAAAGAAGGAAGACACTTTTTTATATCAACACAAATGAACTACATAATTAAAAAGCGATGCCAACAAAGGAGTAAGTCATGAGAAATAAATAAAACCTTCACTGATATCAATTAATGAAAGGTCACTCGCTTATAAAGCAGAATATTTCATAGATTATGCTCCCCAACATAAAAATTTCAGGTACATCAGGTTGAGAACATGACAGTCAATGAGATCATAAAACTCCGTAAGGACGATGGGCCTTTGAGTCTCTCTCTATGAATTAAATATTTACTAAAATAGAATGATTAAATCCTTGTATGTTAAGGGTGATAGATAGGTTGTAGGCTGAAACATGCCTTGATTAATTTTACTAATGACACATCAGCTTCCTTAATTTTAAGCAGCCATTAGAAGATGACAGATTGAAGAGGAACGCAGCATAAGGAAAATAAAAGGTACAGACAGACAAGTAAGTAATGGTGTCACCGTGTTATACTATGTAAACACATAATGCCAGACTTCCTGTGAGGGAAATAACAGGTGCCATGGTACATTCATTTCCATTTACTTTTTAGAGGCAATTAAATTTCCCAACACAATGATGTTTTTGATAAAACATGACGTTTTATAACTCAGTCAAATTTTGTATTTTAATTCCAACCCTAATGACTTATTAATCAAACGGAAGGGTGAAATCCCTACCAAAAATGCTTCTGGAAGTGCACCAGGGTAAGGTGGCATTCAATGGAGATTCCCTAACTGAACACCGAGTGCTGATATTGCATTCCCTCTTTGTTTAAAAAAATAAAAAATCTGCTGATTTTGTAGCCACCATTTTGTAAATTTCTGCTGTAGAAGATTAAGGGAGAATTCGACAATACACATGCATGTCAAAATTCAAAGACGGAGTCTAAAGACTGGCTCGTAGTCTTACCACGAAGCCATTAAAATCAATTACTGCAGCGTGTCTGGTTTCAGTGAGGCAGACCTAAGTCAAGCGGTTTCAACTCCAGCTCCATTCCAGAAGCTTGTCTGTGGTGGGACTCCTGCCATTGACCTCAACCCGCCAGGGTTCCCAATGGGCCAGGAGGGTTGAGAATCATTGTTTTGGTCTCACAATACAAGCAACTACTAAGAGTTCCTTACAGAGTCAGATGTGCTTGGACCCCTTGCTAACTTTCTAATCTGAAAACGGGCTTCTTCCATTTCACTCGGATTGTAACTGGAGGCTCATGTCGGGAGTGTGCAGCTGCCAAGGAAAACTGGATATGTATTCGTAGAATACTGATTGAGAAGCTACCGTCACTGGGCATTGTTCTAGGTATGGTGTCATTTCAGTGAACAAAGACAAACAGAGATACCTCTTCTCGTGCGGCTTATTCTGGTGTGGGAGTTTGTAAATAAGCAGATAGATAAAGCTTTATTTGTTTCTTTTTATCAACAACAGTTCGCTCATCTATATATAATAATTTGGAACTCTCACAGAGATAAGCACAATAAAATGGGGAAATTTAATATAGATAAGGGAAAAATAAAAGTAGGAAGGCAGTGATATTGCCGCCCCAGTGAACTTTAAAAGAATCCAGACTAAATAGCCTGAAGGGTGGTTAGAATAATTCAAAGGTAAAATAAAAATTGCAGGTGATGTGAAATAAAATTTTAAAAAACACTTCAATACATTCAAACACATAAAAATGAAACTCCTTTAAAACAGTGATTCTGATGTGCATTTTAAAGGCACTGGATGGAGGGGCCCCCAGAGCATGGAGTGGGAGGCTCTGCAAATCCTCTCCTTCCCCCAAACCATGACACTGGGACACGGAGTCAGAAATAACCATTGCCACCACCTTCAATAAACAGGGAACAAGTTCACCTCCCAGACAGCTCATGTCGGTTGCATCAGTTCAGTCCTCTGGCGCCTCTGTTCTACCATGTCATACGTCCCTGCCCTCCTCTCCCGCCCCTTTGTCCGTCCAGAGTGACACTCTTAGCCTTTTTATGCACGTTAGAAGGTTTCACACTCTGATTCTGAATTTCCCCCACTAGTCCTGATAGATTTTTGAAAAGAGAGATCACTTCTGAAAGAAGTTTTTTCTCTCAACCAAATGTGTTTTACATGGCTCAGATGTTCATGTCAGTCCTCTACGACATCCTGGTACATCTGTCAGAAAATTGTGATAGAACTCCCCCCGAACAATGGAGATGGCGAGAGACATGCAAGGGGGTACAGCAGAGGACTGAAACCTCTCAGTGGGGGGGGAAACACACAGGCACAGAAAGCGGCGGAGTCCCCTCGGAGGACCAGAGCAGTGGAAAGACAAGCGAAGCGGGTGGCATGGCAGACGCGAAGCAGCCCTCTCCACAGCAGCACAGGACGGACGCCCCTTCTGGGAGCGAGGGGCCCGCCCCGTGCGTCCTGGCGTGCTTCTGCATCAGTCTTTGCGGCAAAGAGACGATTTTGTTTAACTTTTTAATTAACGTGTGTCCTTGCTGCCAGACATTGTGAATGGGGCACTTTTTCCTTCCCATTATGGCTTTGACTTTAGACTTAATTACTATGGAAATGAATCAAGAAACATGACTTCGGGCACTGCATTTTAAATGTCAGCAGAGCACCACTGTTAATTCTCTATTACCAGTGCCATCCCATCTTCATGATGCATGGTGTGAAAATAATTTTCGGAAGGAGGTTACCCACCTGGGCCCCCTGCAACCCATGGGAAGATCACCTGTTAGCTGCAGTTTGGAAAGGTTTTCTTTGGATCATGACTTAGCTTTATTCTGTGCATGTTCATTTATAGACCACTTATAGACAAAGACACTGTGAGACTAGAGCCTGTTAACTTAGGTCTAAATGAGTTAACAAAACAGAATCTCCACGCATTGTATCAAGACCCAGCCACCTTCTCTTCTACTGCCTAGAATGAGTAGGAAGGATACTTCAAAGTGTATCATCTTTCACGTCATGAGTGAAGAGCTGTAAGCCATGGAAATGCAGTGAAGTTACTAAGGGTGAGTCCTCCAGTAAAATACGGATTTGGGCAACACACAAACCAAAAGAGCAAAGAAAAATCTCGAGATGACTCTCACAGAGAGGCAGCTAGACAAGCGGAATACCTCCTCATGCAGTCCAGGGCCCGGATAAAGAAGTCCTTGTGCAGCTGGTGCTCGTCTCGCAGGATGGAGCACTGCTCCAGCGTCACCGACATCGACGTCCTGTCTTTGGCACTTTTACAACAGGTGAAACGAATGCCGTTGAGTTTGCGGCAAATCTGCAACACAGATGCACACACCACGGATTGTTCACGTGTCAGTTACTCTGAAGGGTGGGACTCCTACACTCTTCTTGTCTAGGCACGCCCCGTGTAGGTTAGTCCATGATAGTCTGCCGGCCCGATCTGCCCTACCGAATGTAGAAGCTGTACCTTTTCCTGTCAAAAGCTAGTGGAATAGATTTTCTGTGGTTCTCTGTATGGTGTGAGGTGTGGGACTGTTGAAGCCGTGTGGGGAGGTAAATATTCGGCAGAGGCAGCAACGGTCCCTGGCAGGGTTCCTGAGCTGCGGGGGATAACCGGAAGGATCGCCACTTAGGAGCAACACCTTCATTGTGAAGGTGAAAACCATCTATGTATCCTGGATTAGACACTTGAGTTGAATCCTGAATAATGAATACAACCATTCCTAGTCTTGATTTCATGTTATGAAATTTCAAACATCCCTATGGTACCAGTGCAGCAGGGGAGGGAACCACTAACCACTCATCAACACAACTGATAGGAATGAGGACCAGTCCCCCACCTGTGGCCACTGCTAATTGCACATCTACTGTGTACCAGGTACCATGCTCATAAACTTCATATAGATTTGAAATTTAATTAACTGCACATGAACCCTGGAGGAAGATATGATTATTCTCAATTTACAGGTGGTGACACTGAGGTTTGGATAGGTCAAGTAACTTGTGTACAACTGAGTAGAGCCCGGATGCTAAAGTGAGTCTACTGAACTCTAAGAACCAAATCCGTAACTTCCACCCGATCCTGTTTTTCTCTGTCATTCTTTCTTTCTGTTACTCTGTTATAAATCAGAAGAAGTAATCACTGCTTTTCCCATCCCCTTAAGGTGGACAAGTGATTCATTCCATTCCTTTCTCTTCCCTACCCCACGGTGTATCCCTGATATGAGATACCAGTAATCAACTTTAGCATCAACAATGCTAAGCAACCACGCACTTACAATAAATCTAATGCAATATAATATAAGCCTGCTTTATTATCTGCCACCAAGGAGGCCTTAATAGTTGCTTGCTTTGAGGAGAGGATATAATAATAATAATACAGTGTATCAAGGGTTTAAACCGTATTTTAATAGTGATTCTTATACTTAACTTAGGATTTACCTGCCCTTACTAGATCTCTGGCACTTTCTCACTCCTTCCAATGGAAGTGACTGAAGACACAGAGGAGGGTGATTTCAATACATGATCTTTTTCCATCCAGGGAACTCTAATCCTTTCAGGTAAACGGTACTTTTTCCATTGTAATACACAATGACAAAGATGGGGCTATAGTCATAGTAATAAAATATAACCCCCAACATCCACTGAGGAGATAGACTTTTAAAAAGAATGGACATGTAAAGCCCCATCAGCACTACTGCATGCAGGGGCGATCCCACCGAGCAGACAGGCTGGGTTTGGTGTTGGCGTGTCTGCCACTTTCCCAGAGTGTACGAGCTTCGTCGAACACATCTGATTGGCATTCGGTCTGTAGAGTCTCATTTTTATTTTTAAAAATTTGGGTAACATAAAATCAAATAGCTTTAGATTTTTCAATTGGCATGTAAAACTTTATCAAAAGGAGTATTTTCATTAAGCGATTTAAAGAAGGGAGTAAGGAAACAGAGGCAGAAGTAAAAGCTTTCTGGAAAATGTCAGAGGGGATGTCTATATTCATTTTAGCAGCATTATCAGGGTCCTTGGTCTACAGGATATTGAAACTGACCTATCAGCCTACAGATATGCTGTTAATAACAAAGTCATGTTCCCAGAGAAGGCCAACTTCCCACACCAGGCCGCTGTGTATTCCTCCAGACAGGTACTCCCACGCAACCAGAAGTGGTGAGTAAGCTGTATTTGGTCAGTATATACATTTAAGAAAAATATTTCATAAATAAACAGAATTATGGGAAAACTTGTTTCTACTTTCAAATGGGAACGTATATACACTAAGACAAAAAATACATCGTGTTTGCATGTGAGCATCCTTCATTTTCCCATGTACGCAACTGCCTGGTATGTATGGGATGACATGCATCTGCCCCGTGTTGTCAGAGGGCATTGGTAAAAGATCCAACTTCCTTCGTGCTATCACGTTATTAGTGGCATAGCAACAATAACTTCCAACCTGCCTTCATGAATTTTCTGTGAGAATGAACACTGCAGTAGTATTTGAAGACACAAAGAACAGCCACAATGGGGAAAGAGCTATTAAAAACAACCTTCACACGATCCAGTATGGCACTAAATGGTACCAGAGTCAATGAGCTACCAGAAAGCCATGTTTCGTATCGTTTGCTACCTTTGATGTTCTTCCCTGGGGCTCCCACGGGGCATGTAGGGAAAGTAAAGCAGCTTTCCTCTACCTTGCTCTTGGTGAATTATTTTATATCTAGACTCATGGCAATGTATCCATTCCTTTCCCAACAGAACAGAGGAAGTCATATTGGATTATAACTGAAGCCCTGGCAGTAGGGGGAAAGGCTCTGTTTTGGACACTACGGGTAGAGAATGAGAAGACTACGCTAGAAGATGAGTTAACCAGACTCCAAATTCCATGGGGAACGCTGAGAAGAAACTACAAATGTAGAATTCATCATGGAGATTTCCGAGCTGTGCCTTTCCTGTGAAAAGATCCATTCCTGAGGGTCTGAATGTTTAGCAAAATCCATAAGGTCATATGAACTGTTTCTGAATGGTCACCAGACATGAGCTTACAAGACACAGGCAAGGTTCTTTTGCTCACCCTTATAGAACTCTGTGGTGGAAAAACAGGACAATCTTTCATCCTGAGGGTGCCATTAAATGAGAAGGAACCATCCCATATATAGCTCATTACCCTAAGAGCAACCCATCAGTAATGTATTCTATGCCAATATCTAAATTAACAAACACATTTACAAGCTCATTAATTGAACAATATGTCCAGGAGTCTTAGTGAGGCTGTGAGTCAGAGATCTGATCACCACACTCTGTTGAAATCATAATTCTCTAGAGCATGATATGGGCAATTGACATTGAAACATGCAACATCAAGAAAATTAAAGACACTTCCTTTTAACCTCAAAGTGTCAAACACATCCAGGATTTACGAGAAATGCCAATGAGTAGGTTAGGATTCTTTCTCACTGAGTTCATCTTCTAACTAATTTGTTTTCTATTCTATTCTATTCATAGCACTACTAATGCCACAGAAAATGCTTCATTGCCTGGGTGATGGAGGATGACACCTGGTGGCTCAGAGTGCGGAGGTTGGTCCCTGCCTCAGAGACACCCAATAAGGCTCGCTGGCGACAGTGAGCAAGTTCTGACAAGACGGTGCTTACTGTTGCAGCCAGCCACATGATTTCAACATTCTTCCTTTTTTTGGCTTGAATATTCTGATGGAGATTTTCTAGTAATCC
>PVKM010035960.1:0-14985 GCA_004027735.1 Carollia perspicillata
TGTTCCCTCGTGTTTTTCTCTTTCCCACTTTCCAAACAGCCTGCTCAGTGTCTGCTTCTTCAGTGGACATAGCTTCCTCCGGGTCCACTCTGGGTTGGTTACATTCAAGAAGTCTGCTGCTCTAGTCAAATTCAGGCAATATTTTTTTATTTGTTTGATCCTTTAACATCAGTTTTTAATTTGAGAATCACATAGGCATTGCTAACAATCAGTGGCTTTTCTCCAGTACTTCAGAATTTCCAGACACACTTACAAGGTCTGTCTGGAAAAGGTGCAACCATTGTTAATATAATGAGAATGTATTGCACATCAGTGTAACCTGGCAGCCAAGGAGAGTGGGCTGGAAAGTACGTGCACTGTACTAGTCAGTGGGGGTAGTACATGCTGTTGAGTGAGCATGTGCACTGTGTGGCCATCACATTCAAAACGACTGAGTGAGTAGAGCAACAAATCTGCATCAGATTTTGTGTTAAGCTTGAGCTTTCCTCCCTGGAAGTTATTCAGATGATTCAGAAGGCCACAGCTATGGGCAACTGGTGACTGGAAATTCATCACAACAACACACTTGCTCAAGCATCATGTCTCATGCCAATTTTTTTCCAGTTTTCATTTTTATTTATTTATTTTTATTGTTGTTCTCAGGGGAAAGGAATTAAGGGTTTGCAGGAACAATTATAAAGGACACATGGACAATAACAAATGGGGGTGGAAACAGGGGAAGGAGGTGGGGAGGGCTGGGGTGTTGGGCTAGGGTGGGGGCAAAAGGCAGAAAACTGTACTTGAACATCATGCTGAGTTTTTTGATGAAACATTAAATTACCCAGGTGACTTAGCTCCCCTACAGCACGGATTTGGTGCCCTGCAACTTCTGGCTTTCCCCAAAACTAAAATCACCTTTGAAAGGGAAGAGATTTCAGACCATTGATGAGATTCAGAAAAATGTGAAGGGGCAGCTGATCGCAATTGGGAGAACTATGTGAGGTCCCAAGGTTCCTACTTTGAAAGTGACTAAGTCATCATTGTCCTATGTACAATGTTTCTTGTGTGTTATTCAATAAATATCTCTATTTCATATTCATATTATCTCTAAATTCATATTACATTGCTGGAAACCTTCTGGACAGACCTTGTATTAACCTAATATACGGTCTCCATGACTGGTTATAACCACTATTCCCTCATCTAAAACATGAGGAACCTAAAGCTTAGCAAGGGAAATAATGGCCCAAATGAAAGGTGAATCCAGAATTAGAACCCAAATCTTCAGACTTTTTGTAACAAAACTTACATGTTTCCATGAAAGAGGTTCTATAGTAGGGAGAAGGTTTGGGAATGATACTGGGAAATCAGCAAGGTTTGTGAAAAGAGGTGGTGAGGGGCTTTGTAGAAGAAGACTTATAAGTTAGTAGACATTTATGGAAAAGTAAATGAAAAAAATAAGTACAGAGAGATGAAGCATTAAGACATCCATAAAATGAGGGAGAAGTAGTGATGAGATTGTAACAGAGAATGAGGATGTGGTTGTATGAAACTCATTTTCACTGCATAGGAAGCAAGGGCAGGAATTATATATCACTGTGTCTGAAGGGAGCATAGCATTTGGAAATAGGTGAATTAGACCTTGTATCAATTCTGCCTTCTTAACTAAGTGCCACCAGGTATCACTCTTAACCTACCATTCAGCTTCTTCAACAATTAAATGATCGTAATTTGAGGGGAACTTCAGCCAGCAAGGTTCTCCAGGACACCACAGATGAGAATAGTCATCCCAGACACAATCTTGTTGCTCCAGCGGCAAAAGGGGTGGCAATTCCCTCTAGTGGAGGATGCCCTGAACCCTTCTCCAACACAGCTTTTATTAGGGTTGGGAAGTTCAGGGGATACAGCACATGTGCACAACTTATCAATCAATGTCCAAAAGGCTATAGTCATAAAAAGAAAACCTAACACTTTCTATAGATAACAATTAAAGAAACGGAAATCTTTTCAGGTTGGGGTCTGCAAGACATGGAGACATCAGATGGCTGTAAAGGCCTATATCATGAAGTAAGAGTTTCACTCCTTATGCCTTGAACTCAAACAGCTGGGTTTGAGTTCAAGGCATACAGAGCTTATAGCTGAGCAGAGCTGGCTTCAAAGGACAAAAATGTACATTCTAGGCCTGATTCCCATGGGACCCTTGGTGTTAGAATTGAGTGATGCCTGCCACCTGCATTATGACCTGGTTTTCCAGGGAGACTTACTAGCCCTTTTCAGAGCTTGCTCTCATGGGTCTACGATCTCCGAAACCACACAGAGAGAGGTCCCCAACAATAAGTCCTGAGGTGAGTGTGAAGATTAAGTACTACAACATTCATTAACAATTTGTGAGAAATTAAGCATGTGCAGGTGTCATGATTCTGATTATAATTTCTCTTATAATTCCAATTCACTTCCTATTTAATTTATTTAACTATCTCCATATTTAAAGCCACTGCATAGATATTGTGTCACCTTGCTTAGACTAGAACCATCTTCCTCAGAAGCCCTTTCCCTGTATGACTTTGTCAAAGTTGGCCAGGAAAACACTTTGTGTGAGATTTGGATGATGGAAATAAAGAAGCACTTATCACTCTCTGAACATCTGCATGGTCAGATGCAGTGACAGACACAGAGGAGTCAAGGGTTTCAGCTTGTCCTTGTTCAACTTCAGTCCACATCCAGCTCTTCTCAAGTCTGGCCCTGCTGACCAACAGTGGCCCAGGCCCATTGCCAGATACTTGACTGTGGACCCATAACAGCAACAATCTCCTATGTGCACTTCTCCACCAGCTCCCACTTTGCAGTCCCAGTTTGGTTGAAGCATGTTCATGGCTTCTCAGATTGACAAATTGGTGGCACCTATGAAACTCCAGCTCCCATTCCAGGCCCTCCTTTCCCAGCTCCTCCCACAGTTGTATGAGATCTCATTCTTATAATACATCTCCATCCCAGAATACTTACTGAAGTTCTACTTCCCTAGCTGAATCCTGACTGATTGATGGTTATCTGCACAGTAAGTGGTAGGGAATGGAACCTTAATAACAGGAATCTGGAATTGTTTCTTTGATCCAATAGATTTAACCTCACTCATGACCTTGTCTCCAGTGGTAAAGGAGATGTTGGGATTAGATCCAAGATGGCAAAGGAGTAAGTAGAAGCTACACTAACCTCCTCCCAGGACCAATCTGGAATTACAAGAAAATTATAGAGAAATCATCCTGAATAAACAACTGAACACAGCTGGAGAGAAGCATTATAACCATGGGCAGAAGAAGAAACCACTTCACTACAACTTGACTGGTAGGGAGTGATGAGGAGGCACAAGAGGGTGGGCTGGCCTCCCATGGGTAGCAGCTAAAGTTCTGGAGGCATATTTCAGCAGCTGGAGGGTTCCCCCTGAGAAGTATGGGGTCTAAACCCAAACTGGGCTCCCCAGGCTATAGCACAGAGCCAGAAAGAAACCCACAAAACAGCCAGCTGTGACAAGCAGTAGGGTGTCTGTCTGCCAGGGAGAGAGGGCCAGAGATGTAGAGAGCCTCTTAAAGGGCCAATGCACAAAATTTAATTTGCAGCCACTTACCCTGGGCTCTAGCAGAGGGAGGGAAGAGTCCACTTGAGGACAGTCTGGGACTAGTGGCTCCGGGGAGAGAACTGAAGGAACAGCTACCAAGATCCTTATGCTGAGTTATTCCTCATACTTCAGAAGCCATCTCTCTTAGGCAGAGCACTCCTCTCCAAGTGGCATCAGCCTGAGGAGAAGCAATAGCCCCGCCTGCAGAAATTACTCTGCCCCACACTGTGCTGCTTAAGTACAGCTGCTGATTACACCTTGTTTAGATTAACAACTGATCAGTTCAACAAATGGATTAGTTTAAAGTCTAAGGCAGAAAATACAAAGCAGCAAAATAGGAAAACAAAGAAACAGACCCCAAATGAAAGAACAAGAGAATTCTCCAGAAGAACTAGATTAAATGGAGGCATGCATTTTATCAGATAGAAAGTTTAGAGTAATGAATACGAGGATACTCAAAAGCATGAAAAAAAGACATAGAAACCATGAAAAAAGGACCAGCCAGATAAAGAGTACAATATTTGAGAAAAATAATACACCGGGAGGAATAAACAGTAGGTTAGATGAAGCAGAGGGTAGAATAAGTATTTCAGAAGACAAGGTAGAAAAAAAAAAAACCCAGGCAGAGCATAAAAAATAAAAAAGAATTCTTCTTTGCAGCATTTTTCACTGTAGTCAAAACATAAAAACCAACTAGGTTGGAAGATGGTGGTGAGGTAGGTGGGAGCAGAGCCGATTTCCCCCTGTGCACAGGTTGAAAACCTAGCCGATCTTCTGAGGAACAGAATGAACAACCAATACTATCCCAGCAAATATGAAGGTTGGAGGCCAAAATTATAGAGGACCTTGAAAAACAGATGGTAAGGAGATTGCTTTGGGATGGTAAGTTCCCTGGGACTAGCACAGGAACCAGGGCTGCTGCAGCCCCCGGCCTGGTGCAGTGCCTGCTGGCACCTGCCACAGGATCTCTGGATGAGAGCCAGGCCAACAGCTCCCTCCCCTGCCAAACAGGGAGGATAGAGCGGTACCAGGATGGACCTGGATGCTCGAAGTTGTTGGGGAGAATAAAGATGAAGTGGGAAACGCACAGGGGTGGTGTTCACCTGCTGAGACTGTAAATGCCAGTTGGCTCATTACCAGAGAAACTGGGGAGCCAGGCGATACCTGGAGAAGGGAGAAGAGTTGGGCAGTGATGGACCCTGACCTGGATAGTCTCGGGTCTGGTTAGGAAGTTGGGCTGTGTGAGATGTGGGGCACTTCTTAGGAGTGGCAGGCTTAAGTAGGAGGATTTTGTTTAAAAAAAATTGCATTGTTTAACTGGTTTTCTTTCTCTCTCATTCATAGTGTATTTTTAATTTACCATCTTCATTTCACTTGTGTTCCAATAGCACACTACTCTGGGTCATGTACTTCCTATTCTTGTTATTCAGATTATATAAATTCTATCATATGGTTGTTGTTCCAGTAACATTGTAAATAATTGTTGTTACATACAATTGTAAATAGTACACAGCACCCCTCCCAGATCTTAGCCCATTTCACTATCCTCCAGAACTTTATTACTGTGGTGGTTAACTCTATTCTCTCACACACTATGCCTATTTTCTATCCTTTACTCTCAATATATCTCATAATCTGACCTCCCACAAGCTCACTGTTTTCTGGATTCAACTCATAATCATTCCCCTCTCTAACAGGAGTCAAATCTATTTTCCACCCTTATTAAAAAGGGGCTAGTTGGGTGAAATATTACGGTTAACACTATACTTATCCAAAGGATCTCCTATCTCTCCTCAATGGGTTGGTACTTTAAATACCATAGAATATACTCCCGCTTTCTTTATCCATTTTGCCTGCTGCCTCCAACTGATCACATAAAAGAGTAGGTGGGAGCTGTGAACACCAATATACCTGCTGGAAAAGAGAACCCACCAACAAAGGAACTACCAATAGACAATGAAGGAAGATGACACAGGGGTGAGTGGAAGCCACACCAACCTCCACCCAGGACCAATCTGGAATTACAACTAAGTGGTGGAGAAATTATCCAGAACAAACAACTGAACAATAGCTACAGAGAAGCCTCATGACTTCAGAGAGACAGAAGAAAAAGCTTTGATACAACCTGTTCACACCTGCACAACAGCATAAAAGATGTGGTGGGTGGAGTGACCCTTAGTCAACCAGCTGGAGGAGAGAACCCATGAGAGAAAGACTCAACAACAATCAAAACTCAAATACATCCTGAGCCCTAACATAAATGACAGCCCACCAGCAGCAAGTTCAGTAGATCAAGGAGACTGCACCACTGAATCTCACAGGTCTCCTACCATAGAAGTTCACACCACAAACCCTGGGAGTCAGAACAGATCAATTTAAGAAGCAGAGGCTAACAAAAGAGACTCACAAACAACAGGAAGACAAAGAAACAATCCCCAAATGAAAGGGAAGGAGAGAGCCTTAGAAAGAATGCTAATTAAAATAGAGGCAAGTCAGCTATCAGATATTGAGTTCAAAGCAATGGTTATAAGGAAGCTCAATGAGCTCACAGAGAATTACCAAAAACTATAGGGAGACTATGATGAACTCACTAAAAACTATATCAACATGAAAAAGGAAATACAAAGTATCAACAAGGGCCAAAAGAAAATGAAGAATATAATTTCTGAATTGAAGAACACAATAGAAGGAATCAAAAGCAGGCTAAATGAATCAGAGGATGTAATCAGCAAGCTGGAGAACAAGGTAGAAAATAGCACCCAGAAAAAGCAAGAAAAGGAAAAAAGACTCAAAAAGAATGAAGAGGGGTTAAGGGAACTGCAGGACAATATGAAACGTAATAATGTCTGTATAATAGGGATACCAGAAGGAGAACAAGAAGACAAAGGAACAAAAACTAAGGGGGGTGGAAGTGGGAGGGAGGTGGGAAGCACTGGGGAGGAGGGAGCTGAGATTGGAGTAAAAGACAGAAAACTGTACTTAAACAGCAATTAAAAACAAACAAACAAACAAACAAACATTTAAAAAAAGAAGACAAAGAGTAGAAAACCTGTTTGTAAAAGTAGCGATGGAAAACTCCCCCAATTTAATGAGAGAAAAAAACACACAGGTCCAGGAACCAGAGAGAGTTCCGATCAAGAAGAACCCAAAGAGGCCCACTGCAAGACACATCATAATGAAAAGGGAAAAATTCCAAGACAAAGAGAGACTCTTAAAGGCAGCAAGGAGAACCAGGAAGTAACCTAAAAGAGAGCTCTGATAAGGCTAGCAGCTGACTTCCCAACAGAAACATTACAAGCCAGAGGGGACAGCCAGAAATATTCCAAGCAGTGAAAAGTAAAGGCCTGCAATCAAGACTACTGTATCCAGCAAGGCCCTCAATTGAAATGGAAGATGAAAAAGGGAGCTCCTGGACAAAAGAAGGCTGATTTAAAGAATACATCTCCACCAAACCAGCATTGCAAAATATGCTAAAGGGACTGCTTTAAGAAGAGAAAGAAAATCAGTGAGAGAGAAAGGAACAAAGGTACAAAGGGAGTAAAATCCCAATGAATAAGTACTTATCAATAATAACCTTAAATGTAAATGGATTAAATGCTCAACTTAAAAGACATAGAATAGCTGAATGAATAAGAAAGCATGACCCACACATATGCTGCCTACAAGAGACCCACCTCAGGACAAAAGACCTACACAGATTGAAAGAAAAGGGCTGAAAAAAATATATACCAAGCAAATGGACAGAAAAAAAAAAGCCAGGGTAGCAATACTCATATCAGACCAAATAGGCTTCAAAACAAGGGCCATAAAAAGAGACCCAGAAGATCACTTCATAATACTCAAGGGAAGAATCCACAAAGAAGACATAAACATTATAAACATACGTGCACTCAACATATGAGTACCAACATATATAAGGAAAATCTTGGAGGACTACAAGAAAGATATTGACAGCAACACAATTATAGTAAGGAGTTTTAACACTCCATTGTCAAAAATGGACAGATCTTCCAAACAAAATATCAGCAAAGATATTGTGACATTGAACAATGTCCTAGATCAAATGGAGTTAACTGATATATATATAACCTTTCATCCCCCAAAAGCAAAATGCACATTCTTTTCAAATGCACATGGAACATTTTTGAAGATAGACCACATGATAGGGCACAAAACAAGTCTCAACAAATTCAAGGAAATTGATATCATATCAAGCATTTTCTTGGACCACAAGGGACTGAAACTAGAAACCAACCTCAAGGAAAAAACTCAAAAAAACACTCAAACTCATGGAGATTGAATAGCATGCTACTAAACAATGAATAGGTTAAGAATGAGGTCAAAGAAGAAATCAAAAAGTTTCTGGAAACAAATGAAGATTAACTCACAACAATCCAAAACTTATGGGACACAGCAAAGGCAGCCTTGAGAAAGAGGTTCCTAGTGATACAGGCCTACCTAAAAAAGATAGAAACATTTCAAACAAACAACCTAACCCTACACCTAATGAACTGGAGGAACAACAACAAAGACAGCCCAGAGCAAGTAGAAGGAAGGATATAACCAAGATCAGAGCAGAATTAAATGAGATAGCGACTAAAAGCACAATTCTAAGGGTCAATAAATCCAAGGGCTGGTTCTTTCAAAATATAAACAAAATCAACAAGCCTTTAAACAGACTCATCAAGAAAAAAAGAGAGGACCCAATAAACAAAATCAGAAATGAGATTACAACTGACATCATAGAAACATAAAGGATTGTAACAAATTACTATGCAAACTATATGCCAAGAAATCTGAAAACCGAGGTGAAACAGACAAATTTCTCAAAAAATATAATCTTTCAAAACTGAATGAAGAAGAAGCAGAAAGCCTGAACAGACCAATAACAGCTGACAAAATTGAAGCAGTAATCAAAAAACTTCCAACACACAAAAGCCCAGGACTGGACAGTTTCACAGAAGAATTTTACACAGCATTTTAGGAAGAGCTGACCCCTATACTTCATGGACTATTCTAAAAAATCCAAAGTAATGAAAGACTCCCAAACTCTTTTTATGAAGCCAGCATTGTCCTAATTGCAAAACCAGATAAAGACACAACAAAGAAGGAAAACTTCAGGCCAATATCGCTGATGAACACAGATGCTAAAATCCTCAACAAAATATTGGCAAACCACATCCAGCAATACATCAAAAAGACTATACACCATAATCAAGTGGGATTCATCCCAGGAATGCAGGCATGGTACAATGTCAACATATCAATAACTGCAATACATCACATAAACAAAATAAAAGACAAAAAACCACAAGATCATAGCAATAGATGCATAAAAAGCATTTGATAAGATACAGCACCCATTTATAATAAAAACACTGAACAAAGTTGGAATAGAGGGAGCATTCCAACATTATAAAGGCCATATATGAGAGACCTACAGCCAACATCATATTAAATAGACAAAAACTAAAATATTTCCCACTAAGATCAGGAACAAGACAGGGATGTCCACTTTCACCACTCCTATTCAGCATAGTATTAGAAGTCCTAGCCACAGCAATCAGATAAGAAAAAGAAATAAAACGCATCCAAATTGGAGAGGAGGAAGCAAAACTGTCATTGTTTGCAGATGACATGATATTGTACATAAAAAATCCTATAGACTCCACCAAAAGACTACTTGACCTAAGAAGTGAATTGGGCAAAATAGCCAGATACAAAGTCAGCTCTGAGAAATCAAAGGCATTTTTGTACACCAACAATGAAATATCAGAAACAGAAATCAGGGAAAAAATTTTATTTGATATAGCAACAAGGAAAATAAAATACCTAGGAATAAATTTAACCAAGGAGGTAAAAGACCTGTACTCAGAAAACTACACAACACTGAAGACAGAAATTTAGGAAGACACAAAAAAATGGAAACATATACCATGTTCATGGATTAGAAGAATTAACATCATCAAAATGGCCATACTACCCAAAGAAATTTATAGATTCAATGCAATCCCTATTAAAGTATCAATGACATATTTCACATATATAGAACAAATATTTCAAAAATTTATATGGAACCATAAATGACTCTGAATAGCTGCAGTAATTTTGAAAAAGAAGAACAAAGCAGGAGGGATCATAATACCTGATATCAAACTGTATTACAAGGCCGCTGTAATCAATCAAAACAGTCTGGTGCTGGCATAAGACAGATACATAGACCAATGGAACAGAATAGAGAGCCCAGAAGTAAATCCAAGTCTCTCTCTTTTTTTTTCAGATTTTATTTCTTTAGAGACAGGGGAAGGGAGTGAGAAAGAGAGGGAGAGAAACATCAATGTGTGGTTGCCTTTCACATGGCCCCCACTGGGGACCTGGCCCACAACCCAGGCATGTGCCCTGACTGGGAATCGAGCTGTTGACTCTTTGGTTCACAGCCCAACCTCAATCCACTGAGCTACACCAGCCAGGGCTAATCCAAGGCTCTATGTTCAATTAAAATTTGACAGAGGGGGTAGAAGCATAAAATGGAATAAAAATGGCCTCTTCAACAAATGGTGTTGGGACATCTAGACAGCTACATGCAAAAAAGTGAAACTTGGTCATTAATTTACACTATACACAAAAATAAATTCAAGGTGGATAAAAGACTTAAATATAAGTCATGACACCATAAAAGTCCTAGAGGAAAACATCAGCAGGAAAATCTCAGACATTCCACTCAGCAAGATCTTCACTGATATGTTGCCTAGAGCAAGGACAGAAAGAAAAGAATAAACAAATGGGATCTCACCAAAATAAAAAGGTTCTGCATGGCTAAAGAAAGAAGCATTAGCCCTGGCTGGTGCAGCTCAGTGGATTGAGCATGGGCCTGTAAAGCAAAGGGTTGCTGGTTCGATTCCCAGTCAGGGCACATGCCTGGGTTGCAGGCCAGGTGCCCAGTAGGGGACATATTAGAGGCAATCACATGTTGATGTTTCTCTCCCACTCTTTCTCCTTCCCGTCCCCTCTCTCTAAAAATAAATAAATAAAATATTTTTAAAAAATAAAACAGCATTAAAATGAAAAGAGAACCAACTATATGGGAAAACATATTTGCCAATGATACCTCGGACAAGGGTTTGATCTCCTAAATATGTAAAGAATTCACACAACTCCACTCTCAAAAAAGACAACAAAAATCCAATTAAAAAATGGGCAAGAGACCTGAACAGGCATTTCTCCAAGGAGGACATACAGAAGGCCCAGACACATATGAAAAGATGCTCAGCATCACTAGTCATCACAGAGATGCAAATTAAAACCACAAGATATCACCTCACACCACTGAGAATGGCCATCATAAATCAACAAACAACAAGTGTTGGAGAGGATGTGGAGAAAGCAACCCTAGTGCACTGTTGGTGGGAATGCAGACTGGTACAACCACTGTGGAAAATAGTATGGAATTTCCTCAGAAAACTAAAAATGGAACTGCCTTTTGACCCAGCAATTCCACTGCTGGGGTTATATCCTAAGAATCCTGAAACACCAATCCAAAAGAACCTATGCACCCCAATGTTCATAGCAGCACAATTTACAATAGCCAAGTGCTGGAAGCAACTTAGGTGCCCATCAGTAAATGAATGGATCAAAAAACTATGGCGCATTTACACAATAGAATTCTATGCCACAGAAAGAAAGAAGGAGCTCCTACCTTTTGTGACAGCATGGATGGAACTGGAAAACATTACGCTAAGTGAAATAAGCCAGGTGGTGAGAGATAAATACCATATGATCTTGCTTTTAAGTGGAACCTAATCAACAAAACAAAAAAGCAAGCAAAATATAACCAGAGACATTGAAATTAAGAACAAACTGACAGTAACCAGAGGGGAGATGGGAGTGGATAATGGGGAGAAAGGGGAGAAGGGTTTTCAGGAACAACTATATAGGATACATGGACAAAAACCCCAAAAAAGAGAGATAGGGCCCAAATAAATAAAATTAAAATTGAAAGAGGAACAATAACAACTGATGCCAATAAATACAAAGGATTGTAAGAAAATATTATGAACAATTACATGCCAACAAACTGACAACCTCGATGAAATGGATAAACTCATAGAAACATACAATCTCCCAAAACTAAATCAGGAAGAATCAGAGAATCTGAATAGACAGATTACACCTAATGAAATTGAAGCAGTAATCAAAAACTCACAACAAACAAATGCCCTGAATCAGATGGCTTTACAGGTGGACTTTATCAAACATTTGAGAAGAAGTAACTTCCACCTTTTCTTCTCAAACTATTTCATAAAATTCAAGAGGAGGAAAGGCTCCCAAACTCATTTTATAAGGCCATCATTATCCTAATTCCAAAACCAGATAAAGATACTATGCAGTAAGAAAATTATAGGCCAATATCCTTGTTGAATATACATGCTAAAATCCTCAACAAAATGTTAGCAAACTGAATTCAGCAATGCATCAAAAAGATCATACACCATGATCAAGTGGGATTTATTCCAGGAATGCAAGGTTGGTACAACATTCACAAATCAATAAATGTGTTTCACCACATAAAATGAAGGATAAAAGTCACATGATCTTATCAATAGATGAAGAAAAAGCCTTCAATAAAACCCAGCACCCATTTATGATAAAAACTCTTAGCAAAGTGGAAATAGAGGGAACATTCCAAACATAATAAAGGCTGTATATGACAAACCCACTGCCAGCATCATAGTCAATGTGCAAAAACTGCAAGCATTCCCCTTAAGATTGGGAAGAAGACAGGAATATCCACTTTCACCTCTCTTATTCAACATAATACTGGAAGTCCTAGCCACAGCAATCAGACAAGAAGAAGAAATAAAAGGCAGCCAAATTGGAAGGGAAGAAGTGGAACTGTGTTTATTTGCAGATGAAATGATGCTGTACATAGAGAACCTCAAAGATTCCACCAAGAAACTATGAGAATTGATACATGAATTCAGCAAAGTAGCAGGATACAAAGTTAATATCCAGAAATCAGTTGCATTTTATACCAATAATAAACTAAGAGAAGAGGAAATTAGGAAAGCAATCCCATTCATAATTGCTTCAAAAAGAATAAAATACCTAGGAATAAACCTAACCAAGGGTGTAAAAGACCTGTACATGGAAAATTATAAGACACTGAAGAAAGAAATGGAAGAAGTTACTAATAAATGGAAGCACATATCATGTTCATGGATAGGAAGAATTAACATCATTAAAATGTCTATACTATCTCAAGCAATCTATAGATTCAATGCAATTGTTATCAAGATTCCAACGCAGTGTTTCACAGAACTAGAAAAAATATTGCAAAATTTTATATGGCCCCACAAAGGGCCCCACATAGCAACAGTGATACTAAGAAAGAAGAAAAATGTTGAAGGAATCATGCTACTTAATATCAAACTATACTACAAGGCCATGGTAATCAAAACAGCCTAGTACTGGCATGAAAATAGACATGCTGATCAATGAAACAGAGTAGAGAGCCCAGAAATAAACCCACACATTTTAAGTCAATATTTGCAAGAGGGAGCAAGCACATACAATGTGCTGAAGATAGTTTACTCAATAAATGGTGTTGGGAAAATTGGACAGATGTGTGTAGAAAAATTAAACTAGATTACCTTCTTATACCACACACAAGAATAAATTCAAAACGGATAAAAGACTTAAATGTTAGAAACAAAATCATAAAAACCCTAGAAGAAAACAGGCAGCAAAATCTCTGATACTACTTGTGGAATTTTTTTATCCAATATATCTCCCCAGGCAAGGGGAAGCAAAAGAAAAAATAAACAAATGGGACTACATCAAACTCAAACATTTTTGCACAGCAAGGGAAAACATCAACAAAATAAAAAGACAACCCACAGAATAGGAGGATTTATTTGCTGATACATCTGATAAGGAGTTAATACCCAAAATTTATAAAGTACTTACAAAACTCAACACCCAAAACCAAACAACCCAATTAAAAAATAGGCAAAGGATCTGAATAGGACATACAGATGGCCAGTAAACATATGAAAAGATGCTCAACATCACTAATCATCAGAGAAATGCAAATTAAACCACAATGAGATATCATCTCACACCTGTCAGATGGCTGTCATCAATAAATCAACAAACAGCAAGTGCTGGTGAAGCCTTTCTGGCTGCTGAAACAGCACACAGCACCTTCACAGGAGGCATGCCTGCGCTGAGCCTCCGCCCTGCCCCCTGAGGATGAGGGGCATCTCCACAGGGCCTCCCCCTCACAGGAGGACTGGGAATGAGCTCCTCCCAGCTAGTGAAGATAGCATTCAGAGTCTATAATGCCTGGGAAGCAGGGAAAGCAAAACAGGCCACAGTGGTTTTTTTTTGTTTTTTGTTTTTTGTTTTTTTTTTAGAGTTAGCTCAGGGAAATAAAAAAGGAAGCAGGACTCTAGGGCAGAGAAAGGAGGCTCATCAGGTGCCTGCCACCATGCCAGTGGGGAAAAAAAAGCCCTACTGCTGCAGCTGAGGCAGAAAGGAAAAATTAGACCTGCACTCCGGAGGAAGGTGTGAAATTCCTCTTCTGGAAAGAGACAGCAATCCCGATACAGGGTGACAGTGTTTGTTATGTTATACAAGTGTTTGTAAAGCTAGGTCCCTTGGCTACCACATACTGAGTTTAAGTGTAGTCCTTCCCAGTGTGGGAAAGAAACCAGGATTGAAAGCATATGAAAGAATAAAAAGTTTGTGAATATTGCAGAAGGTCTGTAGAAGTAAAAGTTTTGAAAAGCCTAGTGAATATCAGAAGGAAAAGGAAGAATAGAAGGTTTGTGAATGTTGCAAAAGGATTTAAAATGAATAGTTTAATCTAGGTGAGCAGAAATATGTATAAAGGATGTAAAAGTTTAAACCTGGAGTAATGGGAACCTCAACTACTTGTTTTCTGGTTTCATGGGAAAAGGCAAATTTCTCACATTGGTTCTGGTCTGATCAGAAACTTGTACTGAAGACCTAGGAAAGGTCGCCATAGCTGGTTAGGGAGAATACCTTTGCCGCCTGGGACCCAGGAAGGGTCATTTGGGGCTGATGAGTATTTAAGCCTGAGGCAAATAGCATGTCTCTGCCAAGAGACTGGGCCTGAAGGAGCACGTCTCCATAAGGCACCAATGGACACATTTGGTGCAAGAGAATGCCTGTACCTGTGTATTGTTCTAGAACTCTGTATTTTAGATTTTGCTCTGTATCTGCTCTGAAAAAAAAATTGAGAATTCCAGAAAAAGTTAAAACTTCATGTTCTGTAAAAAAGTGAAGAAAAGGATTTTCCATCATGCTTTGTATTTTTCTCCCTACCTGATCCCTCCAGAATTTGGCATTCTAAAGGAGTGTATAATGAC
>PVKM010035962.1:0-14980 GCA_004027735.1 Carollia perspicillata
TGTTCAAAAGAAATACACATTACCCCCTCATAGTGAACACCCTCTCGTCTACAGAAGGTCAGGCACGTCCACTTCCCAAGCCTCTAATCCATTGCCCTCTTCTGCTTCCTTCCAGTGCACCTGCCAACAACCCAATGAATGACTGACAAAGACTCCGAGTTTTCCATCTCCCTTACCGTAGGTCATGCACTCTTTTTTTTTTTAAATCCTCACCTGAGGACATGCTTATTGATTGCAGGGAAAGGGGAAGAATGGAGAGTGAGAGGGAGAGAAACATCGGTTGGTTGCATCTTGCACAGGTCCTGACCGGGTACTGAACCAGCAACCCACACATGTGCTCTGACTGGGAATTGAGCCTGCGACTTTTAGGTTCACAGGACGATGCTCCCACCAACTGAGCCACACTAGCCAGGGCTAGATCTACATTCTTCATGGGGACAGAAATTGGTTTGCGGGGACAGAAACACAATCTTACTCGTTTTATGTATGAAGAACAGCTATACACACAGTACATAAATGGATAAAAAGGATATCTGTGACATTAAAATGTCATGGGTCAGCACAATTTAGGAAAAAACATTTAAGATGGCTCTTTCAAGGTGCGATCATGAAAAAGAGTCTGAGAAACCTGCCTTTGGTCAGAACTTCCCAACCAGTGTGCCCCGAGTGGGTTACGGGGGTGCTGAGATGCGGACCTTCCAAGTTCTGCAGGGGCAGGCCAGGCCTGCGGTTGCAAGTGGCCTCCTTCCTCGCCATAGTGTGCCACCCCAAATTATAATTTCCCCCGTGTGCCAGGACATGGGAAGGGTTGGGAAACACCGCCCTGGGGAGATGAATCCATCTACTTTCTTGGGACAGAGAAGGCCATCATTGTAAGTAAGGCCCTTCATCTCAGTCTCTGTCCCCTGCCCCTGCCCCTGCACTTCCCCGTCTCTCTCGAGGACCCCTCTCCTTACCACAGCAAACCAAGGCGCATCCCGTCCTGCCTAGGCTACTGGCATCCCCCACTCCACGCACGGCCTTGCGACCTCACCACTCTGGATCTCACGCACTCCATCTTCCCTGCCCTGCTACTCCCCTCCGCCCCCCCCCCCACCGCCAATAAACACACCCACACCTCTCCTATCGTGGAGAAAATGCCTCATTTCATCTTCCAGGTGTCATCCAAATTCCATTCTTTTCACAGGCAACCATTTTACAAGAAACCTAAAAGTGCTACTTTCAAGATGTTCATTGTTTTGTTAATAGTTAATAGGTATAAAAATATTTATAAAATATATATAAGCTATAAGGAATCATACTACAAAACCCGTGTACCCACCACCCAGTTTTTTTGAAAAAAGGAATACTGCAAAGCTCTAGAATTGTTTCTTGTGTCAGAGGAAAACAGGAATATTTATTAAACCCTTACTAACAATGGGTTGTTGTAACTGAAGTTAAATTTCTTGATGAAATGTTAGACAATACAGCACGAATCATCTTGAATATGTAATATTCGTGCTAGTGAGTGAATTCATCAACTAATATTCACTGAAGAGGACTGGGACAGGCGGAAGGGAGGCGGCGATCATTCAGGGCAGTGAAAGCTCGAACTGTGTGTGGCCACAGCGTAAGAGTCTGGTCAGCACGCTGAAGGGAAAGCCGGACATGAGCCGCAGCGTAGAGAGGGCCGAGAGAGCTGGGCAGAAGGTGTCAGACCGAATTTGACGGGCAGGAGAAACCACTGTTGAGTTTATCATCTTAGGACATGTATTTAATAAAAAGTTTAAGGAAGACCAGTAGGTAGTGACATTTAATTTTCGGTGAACAGAAAGTGAGTGGGGAGGCTACTTTGTTACTTGAATGATGATGCCTGGAGTGAGACATATGCTTCTTATACTGTAAGTGAACAAGTAAATTATGTTAGAGGGAAAATCAACATGCTTGGGTCGCTGTCTCCTGAGAGAGGATGAAGGTCCAGGTTGAATCAGACCCTGATTTGGAAACGGGGGGAGGTGGTAGGCAGAACAGTGGCACCAGGAAAATTGGGAGGGAGGAGCTATAGGGGAAATTTGTTCATGGTCATTCTAATGCTATATAAAAAAGTAAATGTAGAGTAGAAATTTTAGACATAAAATTAGATTTTGGAGAACTTGCCGTCAGGTAACATATTTTCTTATATATAAATATACAAAAGTAATTTATATTAAATGTGTAGCATATCCTGTGACATGTTTTTCCCCAGGTGGAATTACCTTTTAAGTTATATTGGCTTTGGCTATACTAAAATCCAATTAATACAAGCCAGCCCCAAACCCAGTAGGACTGGATTAAACTTATCTTGTTAAACAGAATCCATAAAAATTCCTGTGATCTTAAGTATTGTAATTCCCATTTTATAGATAAGAAAACACAGAGGGCAGATTTAAAGGGATCAGCAGAGGAATGACAGATGTTTCTTCTTTTCCTTTTAATTTTTATTAAATTTATTGCGGGAGAATGATGGATTTTAATGGGCTGAATTGACTCAAGCAATGCATGAACTGCGCTAACTCTAATTTATCCACGAAAATTGATAGCAGCAATAAAACAACACAAGATAGCAGATAAGTCGAAAGTATGCAGGACTGAAATATTGCATTTTGCCTCACTACCCTTAAAATCAGGTACGCCTGACTCTAAAACTAATACATAGCGATACAATAAAGAAACAGTTCTTTTCAGAAATGTGCTCTGCATACTGAGAAAAGGAAATGCCATTTCCACTGTGAGAGGCAACCTGGGGTTGAAGAAAGAATGAATGGGGATGTGTGGATAACCCTCTTTAAATCTCAGCCCTAAGATGCCTATGAGCATCTATGAGTACATAAAGATTTGATATCAGTATGGAATAGCATCTCTAATTCTTACCATTAATAACTGGTGTGTACACAACAATCCCAGCCAAGTTTGGATCAGATACAGTTGTGTCCAGAATAAGGCCTCCAATGCTGAAAGATACAAAATCATAAAATTTAGGGAAGAGGAAAAGAAATGTACTGATTTGAAGCTGTTCTTTACATACAAATAGCCCTACTTTTAAGGATAAAATATCTAGACATTAAAAAATAAAATGAAAAATAGTCAAAGTAAAAATCAATGTCAACCCCTGGCTGGAGTGGCTCAGTGGATCGAGCACCAGCCTGCAAACCTAAAGGTCACTGGTTCGATTCCCAGTCAGCGCACATGCCTGGGTTGTGGGCCAGGTCCCCAGTTGGGGGGGTGTGACAGGCAACCAATCAATGTTTCTCTTGCACATCGATGTTTCTCTCCCTTGCTGTCTCCCTCCCTTCCCCTCTCTCTAAAAATAAGTAAAATCTTAGGAAAAAAATCAATGTCAACCACAAAATGTTGAAAATAAAACATGGCATAAGCCATAGCCTCACATTTCAGGGCTCTCTTTCTGATCTCCAAGATACGTTACTGTAAAAAGGAAAGGCATACACTTTAAGAGCATTGAAATGTACGTAAGGACATATAAGAAATTATTAACAACATCTCTCTCTAGGGGCTGAGACTGAGAGAAGATCAATGGTCATTTATATACTTCTGTACTTACTAAATTTTTAAAGCATGTGCATCACTGCTCTTATAATTTAAAAATAATGTTAAATGAGTATCTTTTCTTATTCAAAGTAAACAAGGAAGTAAAGGGCTGATTTCTATTGTCCTATAAAACTAGATCTAGTTAGGGCGTGTCTTATCACTGGCGAATTAAAACAATCAGTTACAGCCATGGAAAGAGATGATCTTGAAAACAGGGGTCTGGAAAAATAACACACAGATACATATATATAAATCTGTGAAGTTGTCAATTGGTTAACTTCAGTCTCTTGGCCTACATACTATAAAACATTGCCTGTCCCAATCTTGTTGTCCAAATCTTCTAAGAAAATGCAATTCACATTACAGACAAAATGAACTACACACTGTCACAGAACAGGGTTTATGGTCAAAATATCAGATCAAAGACTCTTATCACTACTTGATAGTAAACACTAGGAAATTATTAAATCTTTTTATTTTAATTCTTTAGTATAATAAATGAATAGCTTAATATGCCCTAACTGTAGAGTCCACATTAAAAGATACATTATTGAATCCAAAAATAGTCATCCTTACAAATACTTGGATATTTTAAGCTCAGTTTTTAAAGTATATTATTTCATAGGAAAACAGTTATGTCTCAAAGAATAAATGTCCCTGCTAAAATGTACAGATCATGGTGTGCACATATAATGAACACTTGCTAAAATATATTTTAAAATAATGTTACCCAGGCAATAAAACGTATTAGAAAAAAGTTAGAAAATACAAACCAAAAAAGGAAATGCAACAATAGTTACATCATTCATTCAAAGTCATACTGTAAGCACATTAATACTAGCCTCCTAGACATTTTTAAACGTGGATATTTTAAAAAAATAAAAACTCCCATGTTCACAGAATGAAAGACATAGTAAAGATTTGAAAAATAAAAAGGGCACAATGAAAACAAATAAAATAAAAACAAACTGTAAAAGTATTTTTCTTCACTTTTATTCAATATTTTTAGCAGACAAAGAAATGGCATTATTTTCAAAGTGAAAGTACCACGAAGCTCACAGAGCAGTCTCTAGTCCCACCCCGCTAGACCCTGCGCCCTACTAGCAATTCTTTTCAACTTCGTTACGTGTTTCTTCTAGCATTTAATTCTGTGTTTCTAAATAAAATGTTTCCCTACTATTTCTTTTATGTTTTGCTTTTTTTCTCAAATCTTTATTCTGTTTTTTAAACTTTTAATTAAATCTGTATTGTATTTTTTCCCATTACCATTTAGTCCCCTTATACCCCATCATTCCAGCAATCACTGCACTGCCGTCCATGTCTGTGAGTCCTTTTTCCTTTTTGCTCAGTCCGTCTACCACCCGTATTCCCCCGCGACTAGCTGTCATCTGCCCCCCATCTATGAGTCGCTCTGTTTTGCTTCTTAGTTCAGCTTCTACATTAGATTCCACATGAGAGTGAGATCATATGGTATTTGTCCTTCTCCGACTGGCTTGTTTCACTTAGCATAATGTTCGTCCACACTGTTGCAAACAGTAAAAGTTTCTTCTTTTTTATGTCCAAGTAGAATTCCATTGAGCAAATGTCCCACAGTTGTTTTATCCACTCACCTACTGATGGACACTTGGGCTGCTTTCATATCTTGGTGATTGAAAATAACGCTGCAATGAACATAGGGGTGCTTAGGTTCTTTTGAATTAGTGTTTTGGGTTCCTTCAGATATATTGCCAGAAGTGGGATCGCTGGGTCAAGGGGCAGATCCATTTTTAATCTTTTGAGGTATTTCCATACTGCTTTCCACAGTGAACACACCAGTCTGCATACCTACAAACACTGAAAAAGGTTTCCCCTTTCTTCACATCCTTGCCAGCGCTTGTTGTTTGTTGATTTATTGATGATGGCCATTCTGTCAAGGGTGAGATGGTATTTCACTGTGGCTTTAATTTGCATTTCTCTGATGATTAGTGATGATTAGTGAGCATCTTTTCATATGCCTATTGGCCATCTGTATGTTCTTTTGGAAAAGTGTCTATTCAGGTCCCTTGCCCATTTTTTAATCAGGTTGTTTGTTTTTTTGGTGTTGAGTTTTGTAATTACTTTATAAATTTTGGATATTAACCCCTTATCGGATGTATCAGCAAATACATTCTTCTATTCTGTGGGTTGTCTTTTTATTTTGCTGATGATTTATTTTTGCTGTGCAAAACCTTTTTAATTTGGTATAGTCCCATTTGTTTATTTTTTTCTTTTGTTTCCCTTGCCTGGGGAGATATATCCAATAAAACATTTCTACGACCAATATCTGAGATATTGATGCTTATGTTTTCTTCTAGGATTTTTATGGTTTCAGGTCTAACATTTAAGTCTCACGTTGTCTAAGATGTTTCTTATGCTCTCCCCATTTTTTAAAATTCTTTTTTTTCATTTTTTAAAAATATTTTATTTATTCATTTTTAGAGAGATGGGGAGGGAAGGAGAAAGAGAAGATGAGAAACATCAATGTGTGGTTGCCCCTCACGTGTCCCCTACTGGGGACCTGGCCCACAACCCAGGCGTGTGCCCTGACTGGTAATGGAACTGGCAACCCTTTGGTTCGCAGGCCATCACTAAATCCACTGAGCCACACCAGCTGGGGCTAAATTCTTTGCTTTTTTTACCTCTCTGCCTGGGTGTGTTTTTCTACCTTGTCTTCCAAAATACTGATTCGATCCTCTGCTTCATCTACCCTCCTGTTTACTCCTTCCAGTGTGTTCTTCATCTCGGATATTGCATTCTTTCTTTCTGACTGGTCCTTTTTTAACGGTTCCTACATCTTTTTTCGTGTTGTTGAGTATCCTTATCATCATTATTCTAAACTCTCTGATAAATTGCTTGCCTCCATTTCATCTAGCTCTTCTGGAGAATTCTCTTGTTCTTTCATTTGGGGTCTGCTTCTTTGTCTTCCCATTTTGGCTGATTCTTTGTATTTTCCATCTCAGATGTTAAACTACTCAGTCAGTGAACTGCTCTGTTGTTAATCTAATCAAGCTGTGATCAGCAGTCTGGCTTAAACACCACAGGGTGCTTCTCACCCTATCTCCTCATTTTAGTCCCTTCAAATTCTCTTTCTCTCCCTATCCTGACAACCTAGTTATGAGTTTTGCTGAAATATTTAGGGTTTACTGTATTATGCCTATGGAATCATAATTCACAACCGAGCCACACAGCATATAATTAGATTTCCTCACTTGTCCTTTTTGCTTTGTCTCATATTATTCTTTTTTTTCCTTTTAGCTACTTAGTACTAATTCCACCTCAGATTTGCAGCAGAGTTAATGAAATGCCTGTGACCACAAACTTCTCAGGCAGGTAATCAATCAATTCCACTTTTTTTTTCTTAGAGACATCCCTCGTTAAGCCCCCTGCTCTCCAGTGCACCTGGCCAGTTGCTCTCTCCACCTGGTGCGCAGCTGTCATCCCTCCCTCCCTCCAGTCTCCCCGCCCTGGGTCTGAGTCTATGCACGGCGACCAGTCCCAGCATTTCATAGGACCCCATTGCCGGAGTCCTCCAGGAAAAAAAAACAGTCTACATTACAGAAAAATAAGCCATATGCCATCCTCATCCCTGTGGAGTCTGATTTCCTCATCGTGATAAAACTGTCTTTTATCAGCTTTTATAAGAAAGGGTATATGGGAAGCAAATATTTTGAAATCCTGCATTTCTGAAAACTTCTGAGTCTGTCCCTACATTTGGTTGATACTGCGACCATATTTTACGTTCAAAATCATTTCCCCCCAGAATTTTGAAGGAATCGCTTCGGGTGCTGCTATTGGACGTCATTCTGATTCCCAGTACTCTGTATTCTGGAAGTCCTGGGGATTTACAACAATGTGCTCTGACCTGGGTCCGTCCTACTCCAATTCATCACACTGGGTCCTCGGTGGGCCCTCTCAATCTGGAAGCCCACAGTTCCAGGGGAACCTTCTCCAGTTCCGGGGAATTTGCTTCTGTTATTTCGTTGCTAATTTCCTTTCCACTTTGCTGGCCTCCAGTTGTCTGCTTCTTTGCTCTCTGTTCTCCTCTCCAGGACAGTTCCTCAACCCTATCTTCTAACTCTTCCACTCGAGTTTTTGTTTCTGCTACTTGTATATTCTTCAACTCCAAGAGCTCTCCCGGTTTTTCCAGTCCTCCTTATTAAAGCCTTCTGTTCTTACAGAACTGTGGATGTCACAGCTTCTTTTATTTCTCTGATGACACTGGAGATAGTTTTTGGAGGTTTTTCCACTATCCCTGGACCTTCTCGGAGTGCCTTTTCTTGTTTGTCTCTGCCTTTCATGTTAGACGCCTCAATCAAATGTCGGGTGGCCCGTTCCAGTCCACGCCTCCGTCAGGGGCACTGCAAAGCACACTGGGAGCCCTCCGTGCACCTGCGCAGAGCTGGTGAGCAGGTGGGCCTCACAGAACAAGGGTCAGATGCGAATGCAGCTCTTTCACTAAAAGACCCATGAGGGTCAGTACCTGCAGGTTTTTCCCCAGAAAGACATTACCTAATATTTTTCCTGGGGATATAAGCCTGACTGCCAGCCATGTACACCTAACTTGTGCAGGTGTTTCTGAACTTTCAGATTTAGTCTCTCCAGAGGAATTCTGTCAAGGTGGGAGGGGCAGTTACCTGGGTGGTCAAACTAGAGAAAAGGCCTTGAGGGTCTGATTGCTTCTTACATACACTTTCAACCAACCTTCATTTCTGCTTGCAGAAGCACTGAGGGCCTCTCATCCCTCCACCTTTTGAGTTTCTGAGGCTCAGGTGGTGCGCTTCCCAGGGGTGCTCCCTGCCCTGCAGGGCTTGGGCTTTAGCTTTTTTAACCCTGCGGACAACCAGCCACCTGATTGCTATCTTAGGAATTTCTCACTTGCTGTTCTCTCTGTTCCCCTTCTTTATGTGGCTCCACAGCTTTTTATCCTTTTACTGTCGCTTTAGTAGTTTCAGGAAGGAAGACGGACTCCTGTCACTCTACCGTGTTTAACAGGAAATGCCTACTCACTTCTACCGTACTCTTTTCAGCAAATGCGTAAGGAACGCCTTTCCACATCCACAGAAATATGCCAGCGTTCATTTTCAACGGCTCACCGATATTCCACCCTGTGGCTGTGCCGCCCTTTATTTGATCAATACCTGGCTGCTAGGCCTCTCAGGTGTTCTCTTTTATTAGAAATTCCTCTGTGATTAGGATCCTTGCAACTAAATCTGTTGTGTATACCCTTAATTATATCCTTAAGTCCTGTCAAGTCCTGTCAGAGTGGAAGATGTCAAATCGTATGCCCATTTCTCAGGCCTTCTGATAGCTATCTGAGCAATTCACCATGAAACACCAGTGATGTCCTTGTCCAACTAAAATGCACACACACGCACACAAAGATAAACACCACTAAATTTCCCTCAACAGTCGGTTAAAGATCTGGTTGGAAAGGAGTGTGAAACTGGTAGCCAAATGAGGTTCTGTACATCTACTGACTTCAGTAATTTCTATCACTTATATCCACTATTACCTGGGATAATAAGAACTGGATACACAATATAATTGATCCATGAAATAGAAACAGAAATTGATCCATAATATAATTGATCCCTGAAACTGAATTGTTTTAATATACACATAGATGCATACACAAGGACTGCAAATACACACACACACACACACATCCCTTGATACTAACCTACTTACAACCATGGCAGTTATGACCGGCTCCCAGCCGGAGTGCAGAACGGTCCTTGTGGCTGGATGTTTGGCCGCCACTACAATCCAGATAGGAGTGAGAGCCAAGAAAAAGACGCCAACTAATGGGGAGATGTAGTAATAGGTCTCTGAAATGAAAAAAGAGAGAGCATTTCAATTTCTGTTCTAACCGTGTAGCAAATGTAAATCTTAAAAACTTACCAGGAGATATATTATCAAACATATTCACATGCTATTTATTTTCTAAAACTCTCAAACAAATTTAAACTATAGATAAGGCAAAAATATTAATGTAACTGTAAACTAACACATTGATTCAACAAACACCGATTGGAAATAGCTAGGCAACCTAGATGGGAATAGCAGTAATAATAATAACAAGAACGACAGTAAGAAAGCTAATGTTTATTTCACTGCTACTATTTACCAAGCACTGTGCTAAATGCTTTATATTCATCAACTCATTTAACTGCCCCACAAGTATGAGATAGATACTGTCGTTTCTATTCAATGAAGAAACTGGGCTTAGTAGTTCATAGGGCAGAAACCTGGAAAAGAGGAAGCTTTCAAAGGAAGAGCTCGAGCGCTGAATATCAAGCCATAGTATGAACTCCCCAAGACTAAGCCGGGAGTAATTGGGGATTTGCAAACTGAAACATTCTCTGAGTTTAATGAAGGGCTAGAAGTCACTCAAGATCGAACCCCCGGAGAGAAGAGGAGTCTTTGAACACCGAGCGCATTCGGCAGAGCAGACCCACGAGGGGTCAGGGCTGAGCAGTAAAGCCCGCCCTCGCGTGAGGCCTGCTGTGGATCTGCCCCAGTCAGACCGGAACCAAGCCCGTGAGGCTCGAGCTGATCCACACATAACCACCTACACAGGCAAAGTCCAATACTTTGTAAAGAAAAATAATGAGCACTTAACGATACTACCTTCACAACGTCAAGCATCTAACCAAAGATTATTTTTAAGAATTTGGGACAATATTAGGTAGCATTTCCAAACTTCGTCAAATACCCTGAGACAGTCTACTTATGTTAGACATTTCACCTGTATCACAAGAGTATCCAAGTACTTAAAATAATATTTATAAAGCTAATAAATGAAACGAACAAATGTAGTGAGTCTTAAGTTTTCATAAATATTCATATAATATATACAAACTTGATAAGATTTCTATTTTAAAAACACTATTTTAAGTGTTCTATTTTAAGAATCAATCAATTACTTAATTATAAATTTAAAAATGGACTTAGCCCTGGCTATAGTGGCTCAGTGGATTGAGCACCAGCTGGAAGGTTGCCGGTTCAATTCCCCGTCAGGGCAACATGCTTAGGTTGCGGGCCAAGTCCCCAGTTGGGGGCATGTGAGAGGCAACCAATTAATGTTTCTCTCCCTCTCTTTCTCCCTCCCTCATCCTCTCTCTGAAAATAAATAAAATCTAAAATAAATAAATAAAAATGGAATGAAAAGACTGACATGTTACTCCACTGGGCTAAGTACAAGTATACAAAAAAATATGTACTGCCTCATTAGCATAAAACCATTAATACCATGAGTTGAATTCTCAAATATTTTTATACTTAATTCTAAATCTCCCTTGGGTTAAAAATTGCCTGTGTCTTCATGAGACAATTACATTGTTCCTGGACATTTTGGTAATATCATTTTAACTGATCAAGGTTTTATTATTATCAAAGATTTCAGACAGGGCATTCTGGATTCTTCTCAATGACTCTTGATACTTATTTTGCATAGAGGAAACTTAATAACTTAAAGACAGTTGACATCCTAGTCCTTGTAGCATTCAGCCTTAGATTTAAATTCAATGTTACTATGTTTTTCTGACATCTCACTCTGCCTGGTGTGACTCAGTGGATTGAGTGCCAGACTGCAAACCAGGGGGTCGCTGGTTCAATTCCCAGTCAGGGCACATGCCAGGGTTTCGGGCCAGGTCCCCCAGTGGGGCGCACTTGGGGGGCAACCACATATAGATATCTCTGTCCCTCTCTTTCTCCCTCCCTCCCCCTCTCTAAAAATAAATGAATAAAATCTTTAAAAAGTAAATTTTCTGACATCGCACAAAATTCTTCAACCTTATTCTTACTCCTATCCCTAACTGTATGTAGTTTGTATTTCTTCAGCTTCCTAACATATTTACAGATCTCACATGACTAAAGATGTTTGAAACATAACAAATTCAAATGTTCTTCTAATCACGTAGAAATAATTACTGTAGATATTAAGTTAATATTCAACCAAACTTTATTCTCATAGCTTTATCTGATTTGCTATCACGTCTTCAAATAATTATACTAGTAGAATTCATTTAACTATTTTCTTCCATTTAAAGGGCTTTAATGCTACATATAGTATAATTTTCTCTACGATTTTTTTTACATGAAAAGACCTTTACTGAATAGATTCTAGTTCTCCTTTTTAAACCACTGGACAAGGATAAACAACATCCCAGTTAGGAAGCATCCTTACCTCCTAAAACAACTAAGGTTGCCAACAATCTCTTTATAGGATTAAACAGAAAACTAAAAGCATTAATATCCATTAAACACAAATGAAAAGAACGATTCTGCTAGGTCAGATCATCTTAGAATTTCATTTTCAGGTCAAGAGAGGAGCACCACGCCAGGCTTCTAAGTTATTCTCAACATCAGATCTCTGGAAGGTCATCTGAAGTTGAAAAAAAACCACCCACCATCTCAACCCAAGAATCACTGCTCTGAATTTTCAAAGAGAAGAAAAAATTTCTCAGGAATGAAACTAAAAATAATAAGTGTACAGTTCCTCAAAAACTGAAACAGAGTTTTTAAACACTAAAAAAAAAAGTGGGAAAACCATGATAAAAATAAAAGCATCTAAAATGATTTACTGTAAATGTGTTCTATTTCAATTTCCTAACAAAGCTAACATACCCATTCCCAGCAAACTAGACCAAATGTATAACTGTACAGATCTCTCCTTCCTTTCCCCTGGGCAACTTCTATTCCGATTCTGATAGCTAGGGGAAAATTGCAAATATTGAAAAAGGGAAGTGCTAAAACGGTCCTCTTTTCAGGATGTCACTCTATAGGTGTCATAGAGTTGAAGAATTACGTTTAGAAAACCACTGATGCATATACAGACAACAGTGCGGCGATGACCAGAGGGAAAGGAGGGTGGAGGGAGGTAGAAGAGGGTGAAGGGGGATAAATGGCGACGGCAGGAGACTTGGCTTGGGGTGGGGAACACATAATACAGATGACGTATTATAGATCTATACTCCTGAAACCTATGTAATTTTACTAATCTATGTCACTCCAATAGGTTCAATTTTTTAAAAAAGAAAACCACTAATGATACAATCAGCAGTGGAAAGGGGTCGATTAACAGCCAACCTTTACCCAGTTCTAGAGATTTCCTCACTATGCTTTCTCCTGCCTCTTTAATCCACCACCAAAGGATTTCATGTATCTCCCTTATGTTTGCTCCTTTGATTCTAATGCATAAAAGAAACTCAAAGCTGCCACTCTCCGGAACATTTTCTCAGTCCTTTGAAATTCTGCTTCTGGGCATGTCCCCAAAAACTTGGCTTAAATAAACTCTTAAAAAACTTTTTTAAAAAGCTAGCCATAAATTTCTGCATTAACATGAAAACCTAAAAGAATATCTTCCTTCTCAATGAAATATTGAAATGACCCTAATAAAAATAACATTTTATATTAATTTCCAGGTATGTAAAAGGGTACTGTGCTAAGCTGAATAATGGCCCTCAACGACATCCACATCCTAAACCCAAAATCTGTGAATGTTACCTTATACGGTGAATCCTTTCAAAGTCAAGGATTCTGCAATGGGGAGGTTATCCTAAATCATTACGGTGAACCCCAAATGTAATCACAGGTGTGCTGACAGGTAGGCAGTAGAAGGAGATCTGACTGCAGAAGAGAAACCAATGCCACCACAGAAGGTGGGACTGAGCCACGTGGCTGCAAACCAAGGAAAGCTGGCAGCCCCCGGAAGACGGAAGAGGTAGAGAATGGGTTTGCCCCTAGAACCTCAGAAGGAACCAGCCCTGCCGACACTTGGACTTTCGCTGTGTCTGTCCAAAGCACATCATTTTGGGCTGTGGCCTCCAGAAACAAGGTTTGTGATCATTTGTTACAGCAGCAAGAGGAAACAACTACAGGTGGAGAAGTAACACTAAGTGGGATTTTAAGCCTAATTAATGCCTGTATATCTTACTACTGATTCCGAGATACACGCCAACTACGGACAAGTCAGAATTAATACAGCTAAAGTGGTTCAATTGCTATGATTTCATTGAACCACCAAACACAACCGCCATCTTTTTGATTCACGGCTTTCACCTTTTATTAGACTGTTGGCATTTGACAGCTACTGCTATGAAACTGCATCAGTAGCATTCACGATTCCCACCCTAAATTCTTCCGACATATGTGTGACAGCTTTGCATGTTAGCTGTTTCTGTGGAAACGACAACGCAAGGGGAATTGGAAGTTGTAAACAATTTTTTGAGTGCCCTTTATAACAACCACCAGGATTTCCTCACTGAATTGACTTCCAGGAATCACTCTACACTGAGATGGTGCAGCCCTGAAAAACGCTGAAGATTCAGATTCTTCTCATGACAAATGACAAACGCATGACAAATTCAGATTCAACTCACATCACCACATCGAGGCGGTGACACTCTAGAGTGTCCTCTGAATAACCAGGTGGCATCCCTGTTAGTGTCCCTAGGACTGAAGTGACAATCAAGGCTGACTGCTGCCACTCTTACAGCTTCAACTAGCCATCTTTTTAAGGTTAACCTTGAAGAATGAGAATCAGTCAACATTTTGTTTCCCAGAACTTGCCCCCAAAAGAAAAGCCGATAATTTTCAAATCAATTAAGACCACGTACGTAGGAGGATTATACAACCACGCATATAAACAATTGCAAAAGAGTTTTCAAGATCTTAACATGATGCAAGCAAGGACAAAGAAAAAGACGACAGTCGTGTGCACCTATTTCAGTTACTGGCCCAACTTCAGATGTTTTCGATAGCTTTTAAATATTGTTGCCTGTTTAGAGATTACTATACGAATGAATAAATGCCTTCGCATTTTCTCTGCAAATCATACCAAAGTGCATCACAGTCCAGAACTTGGATTACTCTCTAAACTTTCTATTTCCTTTTCTATTTGAAATAGATTTTTTAAAGCCATGTGTTGCCATTTTAATTTTTCCATAGGGATACTAATCTCTTGAAAATTTCTGCTAAGGCAAGATACCCTAGCGGTATTTCCCTAGTACTAAGTCCTCAACAAAAGGATCATTTTTTGCTATAATCTTTTGTTACTGGATAGATACCATGAATCAATCATTCAGAGGGATATCAACCTTCTGTCCACGTATCTACCACTTCCTGAATAACCTCTACTCACATTAATTGGTCACATTCAAAAGGAGTCAATCATTTCATAAAGTGCAATTCACTTAACATCCACTATGGGGGGCTACAAAAGTAAATAAAACAGGTTTATCTTCAAGAAACGCATACCCTCACAAAGGAAAGCGCTACATTTACACAAAAAGCTATAACGACTGCCCAAATGTAAAGAATGTCTAAAGAGAAGTATCGGCAAAGTGCTACGGAACCCAGAGAGGAAAAGGATCACCTAAGATTGGGGAACTCTATA
>PVKM010035963.1:0-14957 GCA_004027735.1 Carollia perspicillata
ATATATATATATATATCTGTTTCTGTTCTGCTTGTTCGCTTAGTTTATTTTTTTAGATTTAATTGTTAATAGTTGTCAATGTATTGCCATTTTAACATTCATAGTTTTTTATCTTTTCTGAAATGTCCCTTTAACATTCCATATAAAGATGGCTAGGTGATGATGAATCCTTTAGCTTTACCTTGTCTGGGAAGCAATTTATCTGCCCTTCAATTCTAAATGACAGCTTTGCTGAATAGAGTAATCTAGGTAGTAGGTCCTTGTTTTTCATCACGTTGAATACTTCTTCCCAGTCCCTTCTAGCCTGCAAAGTTTCTTTTGAGAAATCAGCTGACAATCTTATGGGAACCCCTTTGTAGGTAACTATCTGCTTTTCTCTTGCTGTTTTTAAGATTCTCTTTATCTTTAACCTTTGGTGTTTTAATTATGATGTGTCTCGGTGTGGTCCTCTTTGGGTCCATCTTGTTTGGGACTCTCTGTGCTTCTTGGACTTACATGTCTATTTCCTTCACCAAATCAAGAAGTTTCCTTCATTACTTTTTCAAGTAAGTTTTCAATTTCTTGCTCTTTCTCTTCTCCTTCTGGCACCCCTATGACTTGAATGTTGGTACATTTGAAGTTGTCCCAGAGGTTCCTTGGCCTATCCTTATTTTTTTTTTTTTTGATTCTTTTTTCTTCTTACTGTCCTGACTGAATGTTTTTTTCTTCCTTATGTTCCAAATCATTGATTTGCTTCTCGGCTTCATCCATTCTGCTGTTTGTTCCCTGTAATATTTTTCTCTATTTCACTTAATGTGACCTTCATTTCTGCCTGGGTCTTTTTTTGCTATTGAAGTACCCAGAAAGTTCCTCAAGCATCCTCATAACCAGTGTTTTGAACTCTGCATCTGACAGGTTATCTCCATTTTGCTTACTTCTTTTTCTGGAGTTTTATTCTGTTCTTTCATTTCAACCATGTTTCTTTGTATTCTCATTTTGGTAGCCTCCCTGTGTTTGTTTCTGCGTACTAGGTTAAGCTGCTTTGACTCTGTCTTAGTAGCATGGCCAATTGTAGAAAAGCACACCAGTAAGTTCAATGGGGCAGAGCCTTAGGTAATTGCCAGGGCAGGGCAACCCATATGAACCTGGTTGATAGAGTTTCTGATATGGGGTCACCATTCTGTGGCTCTGTGTAAGGGAGGACTCAGTAAGGGGATAATGCCAGTGCCTGGCCTCTGGAGTTTTGTCTGGGAGGAAGCTGTCCCCCAGCACTCACCCTGATGCCAGATACTTCAGGTTCTCTCCATATGCCACTGGTGCCCTTCCAGCTGCTGTCCCAGTGCTGGAGCTGAGAAGGAGTGAGTCTGAGTAAGTCCTAAGTCCATTGCGGGCCCTTTAAGAGGAAACTCCTGAGAATCCCACAGTTTCTTCCATCACCCCAACCCCTTCTGGTTTTTACAGCCAGAAGTTATGAGGACTTACCTTCCTGACACTGGAGTCCTGGGCTGGATGGTCTGCTGTGGGACTGTGATTCCCTTGCTCCCAAGGTATCCCTCATGATTTTTAGCTATCGCCCATTCTACATCTCTACATCTCCAGCCCTCCTACCCATCTGGATGAATGTGACTTCTTTAATTTGTTGGTTGTTAAACTTCCATACACCTTGACTTTCTGATAATTCTGGGTGAGAGTTGTTTTATAAATTAGTTGTAATTTTTGCTGTGGCTGTGCAAGGAGGTGAGCCATGTTTACCTACACCTCCATCTTGACTGGAAGTCCCTGATTCCATTTATTTTTTAATTCTAGAAAATCTATACCACTCTAAAGCAGATCAGAGGCTGCCTAGAGATAAGGGCAGGAAAGAAAGATTAAAAAGGGACAGAAGGAAACTTCTGAAGTAATGAATATCTTTTTTTGTGGTGATGGCTTTTGGGTATACACATATATCAAAACTAGTCATATTGTATACTTTAAACATGAACAGTTTGTATGCCAATTATACTTTAATAAGGCTGTTTTTAAAAAGTATGTTGTCCATGGAAGAGTAAACATTCAAGCATGGCTGGACTGGCAAGTAGAAAAGAATAACAAAAAAAGCCATTTGTGCAACCAAACATATATTTTTAATGACTATACAACAACATCCATTTTCTCCTTCTTAGACAGAGTACTTCCAATTTTTTATTAAGTAAACAGCATCTCATCATTGTGTGCAAAGCTCTAAATAAATTACTGCTTTGGAATAGATTCCCAGAAGTAGTAAAAAAGTATGAATATTTTAAGTAAGGCAGACAGATTTTTAAAGAAACAGTTTCATTTACTATTTATTATTTTTAAAGAAACAGGAAAAGGAGATAAAAAATGAAAATTTTTAGTGGGTTGGGGACACTGGGTGGAATTTCCTTAGGCACTTGACCAAAATCATAAAAACTAACCCAATTCCGAACAAACAATAAGTCATATAATCATGCCCCAGGTGTACACATATGCCTTCTTCAAAGAATCTTTATTCAGAATGATAAAATGTTTCTATACACATTCCCTTTCTCCATCTCTCATTTCTCTCTCCCTTCTTCCTCTTGCTCCTTCCTCCTTCCTCCTCACCACCATGCTGGGACTACTCTCTATAAATCAAGCAAGCCAGACCCGGTTATTGATACCATAATTCAAAATGAACAAAAAACCCTCTATTACAGGCTATTCTGTTTTGAGTAGGAGACTTCAGAGCACACATAGGATGTTGATACTTACCTGGATCCTATCATCACAGTCCAGGTAGAGACCCTCCTTGGTCAGATACATGCTACCCTGGTGTCTACTTAATATTGATGAACGATATGCAAAAATTCCATTCTCGGCACATTTTGATTTGAAACACAACTGTATTAAAATAAAAACTACTATTGCCACAAACAAAATCCTACTAATGTAGGGAGACAATGCAGAGTCTCCCTATATTAGCAAAGCCAGTGGGATATGAAAGACATATCCCAGGCAAATTCTTAGCAACTAAAGATGTAGCTAGAGAATATGGCAGGGTTTGTTTATGTTTGTAGTAGTCAGTTACAAAGTTATGTCTTCTCAGGTCTCCCTGACAAAATTAAGACCACCAAAGAAGGGAGAAGGGGGGGGGATGATGAAAGGAGTGTTGTTAACTAAGGATGGCTGCTTTTGAGACATTTTTACCATGGCTCAAGTTCAGCCAATTAGCAAGGATCTGTTAATGAATTCACACTAAAATCCTCATTACCTCTTGCTTTATAAGTTAACTTACAAAGTAAACACATTTTCAAATTCATTCCACAGAGTAAAACCAGATATGTAGATAAAAGAACCAGAACAGTTGGGAGATTACAGGAAACAGTGAGCAGCAATGGTGAAAAAAATTAAAGAAAGGCCTTTAAAATTTAGGCACTAATACTTTAGAAAAAGGAAAAGTACAATAGCAGGAATTTCTGCACAACCCTACAGAAGGAAACGGGCTGACCAGGTTTTCCCTCCATGCAATAAGCTGCTTGTGTAAGAGTAGAAGGGTGGAGAGGTGGGGTTGGCGAGTGCTTAGTGAGTCTATGCACACAGACAATACTGGAAGGGTCTACGTCACTGAAGGGTCAGAAACCCATATAGTTTATATATGCCAGAGAGCTGAAGGGGGCCTGGAGCTAAAAAAAATTTTGGTGTTTTCTGCTCAGGTAACTAAGGATGAGAATCTGGAAAAAACTAGGCCCTGAGGGATTCCAAATTTGCCAGGAAATAATAGCCAGAAGAATAAATAAACCCTGGGCAAAAATTTTACAAGCCTAAAGGATTAAAGGAAAGATTTAAACACCAAAAGAAAGCAACCAAGCAAAAATCCCTGATAAACAAACCAAAACAAAACAAGAGCAGAGAACGGCTTGGGTTTCTGTCCTTGGTTATGCAAGGCTCTTCTGTCGCTGCCCACACCCCACGCCTCGATTTCCTGGTAAGAGGTAAGCTCTGGCCTTATTAAGAGTCAGCACAAGAGTTTTCTTCAGTGAAAAAAGGCTGCAGAGAGGTGTCCAAGGACTTGGCTCATTTATCCACTCAGTCATTTGTTCCACAGAAAGCCATTGTTTGTAGGGGGTTGAAATGCTATAATTATTGACTGTAAACAGGGAGTTGGGTGGTAGAGAGAGGAGGATGTCAGTTTTCCTCAAGTCAAACTTTATATGTAGGGATACCTAATTGGACCTTCATTTCCTGGACTCAAAGAGAACACTCCTTTTGCTTTCATAAAGCAGGACTGTCAGCAATTAATTGCCAGTGGCTGAAATGCTTGTACTGCAAATGTTCCAGTACCCAATCAAGACGCCTTCATGCTCCTCTTGCTAACAATTCAGAGATTCGTGGCACAGAGCAGATGCAGTAATTAAACTAAGCAGTAGGAGCTTCTCCTTCTTTCAGTTAAGAAAGGGAAATAAATTGGTGATATTCCTTTCCACTTTTGGAATTGCAAAAGCTCTACAATACCTTCTCTTGTATACAATATATGTACATTTCCCAAAGAATGAAAAATGCTACTTACAACACTAGCCCTTTGCAACTCTGCAGGCATTTCAGGCAAGAGAAGAGCAATTTATGATATACTTCTTTTTCCCGCTTTCAATGCAGAGTTGCTTGACCTACCTTAGTGAAAACAGTACAAACTAGAAACTAGTGCTGCTAGCCAGCCATCCCTAATTATAAGGAGACCATGTATATATTTCTCTTCTTCTCCCTAGTGGATTAAGCAGCAGTTTGAACTCCAAGTCCTCTCCTAAAAGAAATGCCTACCAGTTAACCATTCTGAATGTAGAAGGTGATCCTACCACCCTTCCAAAGCCATCCATGGCTTTCTTAAGCACAGCATACAAAGTCAAATACAAATTGCCTGGATCTTCACTTTGCACTTCACTTTGCACCATTTTTGAGCAATGTTTGCAGTTCTCAACATGTAATGCCAAACTATATAATGCCTCTGTGCACAAAGGCCCACTCCCATTTTTGGAGTTTATACTTCAAGTTCAGTACCCCTCCCTCCCACCAACATCCACCGTTTCTCCATGTTAGACCACAAAATTTGAGATTGGTGAACAAGAAGAAAAAGAACTCACCAGCCAACACAGGATCTTCCTTCCAGCATACACCTGAAGTCTCTGAGGCCTGAGTTTGCATTTTCACCATCTTCCAGGAGATTATCAGGCCTAAATCTACCATGTTTCTCATTTTACTGATCTATTTCTAATTTTATTGATCATAATTATCCTCTAGTGTGCTAACTGTGCCCATCTCTCCCAACTCTGTGTTCAGTGACTTCATGTTGGTGGCTTGAAATTGGTTATGGCGGTAGTATTTACACTATGAAACTGGCTAAGTCTACAATTCAGGGCCTATTTTTATTTTCTAGGGAAAAACCAGTTGTTAAACATGTACCACACTAAACTGTTATCCCTATAATCATCTATGCTTCCTCTCCTGTGAGACCCAACCTCCTTTTCTTTGAACTGAATTGCCTTGTTATTTCACTCCATGATCAAAAAGTCCCTTATATGCTCAGTCATTTCATGTTTTGTTCCCTATACCTCCTGCAGGACAGACTACATAATTTGCAGGACCTGGTGGTGCAAAATGAAAATGTAGGATCCCTTGTTCAAAAATTATGAAGAATTTCAGGACAGTAACAGTAAAGCATGAAACCAAAAACAGGGCCTTTCTAAGTGTGGAGACTTGTGCAACCACACAGGTCGCTGGCCCATAAACTGGTCCCTGACTACTTATTCTGGGATTGAAGGTGGGTTGCTCTTTCATCTGCCTCCCCTCCCAATGCTCTTTGCAAACCATTACTCTTCTATCTTCATTGTAAAAACCTCTCCTCCTTGGCCACCTTGCTGTACTACAGCTTCAACTCTTATCATAGCCGTCATCTCCTCCTCCTTTACTGATGGCTTTGACATCTGGCTCTCAAAATTCCTCTTCACCCCAAGTCCGTGCCTAGTTAAGAGAACAGACTCTGGACAGAATGAGACTGCCTGGGTTCCAGTCTTGATACTACTATGTACTAGCTATGTTACCTTGGCCATGCTCCTTAACCCTTCTTTTCCTGAGCTTCCTTGTTTATAAAATAGAGATGGTAACAGCACTTCATAGTATTTGTTACATGGATTAAAGGGTTATTACATGCAAAAGGTTCAGAATGGTACCTGGTACATAGCAAGTTTTCACTCTGTAAACATTAGCTGTTGCTGCTATTATCATCACCACTGTTAGGGTCTATCTCAATGTCTACACGATAACTCATTTAACATGTTCTTCGAGCTCCCTGTTGTTGATGAATGTCTTCTCCACTCTACCTCAGCAACCCTCTTCCACAGCTACACCCTAGATCCTGAGATCACCAGAACTTCTTCACCTCCAAAAACTTAATTTCGAATATCCCTATTACTCCTATCCTTCCAGGACTCACATTTGCCTGTGCTGTGCCCCGTATGTCTGCTTCCCACCAGGATAAACCCTGAATATCAAATCTCCTCTATCATATCTGTCGGCCCCTCCTATTTTTACCTCTTTTCCTATCTTCTTACACTCTCTCTTTCATCCACTGTCTTGACAACAACCTCAATTTCCATGCCCCAATTTCCTTTTATACAAGATTGGCAGTTTCAATCTTGGATGAATCAAACTATCAGCCCTTTCTTGACAGGGCTGCTGAGAGCTGCGAAGAGGAAAATGACACAACTCGAAAAGCTCAGTACCACTCTTGTAAATTTATGGTCTCCATTGTTAGTGCTGCCTAGCATTTTTCTATTTCTTTACCTAGTCTGCCCTCTCCTACCTTTCTCAATGGCTATTTCAGATCTTTATCCCTCTCTCTAAACCTCTGATTTCCCGCCTCTGCATACCTATCCCCACTTCAGCTACCTTTGCTGCTGCTCTCAGTAACTCAGATGTGAAGACAGATATTTCTACCCCTCTTCAGAAAAACACAGGCAATAACAGAACTACCACAATGTCCTCTACCAAACCTCAAAACCACTTCAGCTATACCTATTTCCACCCATTGTTCCTTCCTATCGCAATGAAGGAGATGTCTTTCCTCTTGCTTAAAGCTAATCCTGTGCTCCATTTCTGGATTCTAACGCACCTAGAAGGCAATGGTTCTCAAAATATGGCTCCCAGACCAGTAGCATTATCATTCTCCAGGAACCTGTTACAAATGCAAATTCTCAGGCCCTGTGCTAGACCTACTATATCACAAATGCTTGAGTTGGGGCCCAGAAATGTTTTAACAAGGTATCCAGGTGATTCTGATGCATACTCAAGTTTGAGAAGCACAGCTCTGAGGAATTTGCTGTTTACCCCTTTCCTGTATCTTCAACCTCCATCTTTAATGCAGTGGTTTCCTTGCCTGAAGAACATCCTATTTGACTGCTCCATGTGTACTCTTGCCCTTCTCCTGGCTATTCACCACACAGCAACAGACCTAAATCATGTCATTCTCTGCTTAAATAAAGACCAATATTTTTTTAAAGCTGATTTTTTAAAAAGATTTTATTTATTTATCTTTAGAGGGGAAGGGAAGGAGAGAAGGAGAGAAATATCAATGTATGGTTGCCTCTCATGTGTCCCCTGCTGGGAACGGGCCTGCAATCCAGGTACGTGCACTGACTGGGAATCGAACTGCGATTGTTTGGTTCGCAGGCCTGCGCTCAATCCACTAAGCTACACCAGCCAGGGCAAGACCAGTATTTTAAGAAGGCCTCAAGGCTCTGCACATCCCTCAAGCATCTCTTCTTTCACCACTAGCTCTCTTGCTCTGTTTGGCAAAAGCAAGTCTCTTTCAACTTCATTTTTTTTTCAACTTCTTGATTTTGCCACCTGACAAACTTTGAAATTATTATCCCCACTAACTGAAATTCTCTTGGCCTGTTTCTTCCCCTAACTTCTACTTCAAGTCTCAGATTAAACCTTCCATCCTTAGTAGCCTAACCTTACCCCTGAGTTTTGATTAGGTTCCTACTAGATGCTCTACAGAACCCTGCACTTCCCCTCTCACAACCTGCAACAAACTTATAATTACTTAATTATTATAAGTGTGATGTCTGTTTTCCTTGCCAGAGTGTAAGCTCTATTAGGGGAGAAATCATGTTTATCTTATTTATTTACTCTAATAGTCCTAGTGCCTAACTTAGTATAGTACCCTGTACTAATAAATGTGGACTCAATATTTGCTAAGTCTTTGCATACCCTGTGCCTCTGTCTAGAATATTTTTTGCTACCTTTAATCCCTTAGTGAAATCCTACTCATCCTTTGAGAAATAAGTTAAACATCTCTGTAAAATCTTCCTGCGTACAAGTGGATCACTTCCTCTGTGTGATCCTGTTGTGTTGTGTACATAACTCTACTAATGCAATAATTATACACTACTGTAAATATCTATCTTCATATCTCAGCCTCCACTAGACTGTAAATAAATTCCCTGAGGGCACAGATCACGCCTGGTTTACTTACATATCTCTAGTGCTTAGAAAAGTACCTGACATTGATAATAAGTGTCTATAAATGTTTATGGGCATGTTAAGTCTAAGACTATACCTCTAATATTGCACTGAAAGGTTTTTTTCTTAACATTAAACCTGGGTTCCAATTTTAGGTTTGCTATTCCCGAGCTGCATGATCAAACTGTTTAACCTCTTTAGGCCCCTGTTTCCTCACTACTAAAACAGGGTTAATAACACCTACTTGGAAATATTGCTATGAAAATTAAACAAAATGACATAGTGAAATGATTAGCACACACAGTGCCTGGCATGCAGTACTGCCTCCCCACTCTGGCTTCAACTTGATAGAGACAACCAGGACAAAACAAATACAAAAATAAGTCAGAGCAATCAAGGGAGACTGAGCATAGAGTGAGTCATTCCTTTTAATCATTTGCTCAGGAAGAATAACAATGAAGAAAAATAAGCTGAATAAACTTGCCTGGTGGTATCTCCCTTGGCATACAAAGCTTGGTAAGAAATCACCCTAGAGACCTCTTGGCTAATGGCCACATCGGACTCCCTAGCCCAGCAGGTGAGGAATTAATCTGTGGTACCAACCATGGTTACTTCAGACTGGAACAGAAGCTACCTCATAAGGAATGTGTTTACAGGCGGAGATGGGGGAGGGGGAGAGGAGAACTTGACTGCAACCACATCAATCAAGCATCTTGCGATCTGGCAGAAATCACTGCAGAATCGCTGGTGGAGACTAACACCTCCATGAGGGTACTTACCTGTAGCCAAGAACCAGCTTTGACTAGAAAATGAGCAGCTTTCTGCTTTTACCAAATAATGGTCAGACTCGTATGGAGTGAACATCACGAAGGTCAAATTACACTTGTTCGTCTGGGAAGCCCCTCCAAAGATGACACCAAGTGGCTTTAGATATACGTGCCTCAGCCTAGGAGTGCTGCCAGAAGCCCCAGCTCCATTGCCTAGGTGTGCCAAATGTAAAAGCAGATTTAAGGGATTCTCTGCTCTGTACTCATAATATGCTTACCTCTTCAGAGCCACTGGTATTCAGATGACCTAGTTCCTTGGAGTTATTCACTTCAGAATGCTGTGTCATTGCAGGTGTAACTTTAACTTCATCGGGAAACTCTCTCTTCTGAAGCTTCCTGATTAAGCTCTGCTGGTTACTGGAAGATACAGTGGGTCTGACTGGAGCACTGAGAGGGCTCTGCCTCCTCTCAGACACCCTGCTCCAACCTAGCCCCAGAATATGAGGTGCATCATCTTCAGGTGTAAAGCCTAAATCATCTGCAGTTTGGAGTTTTTTTAGAAACACCAGCATGGAATTAGAAGAGTCTGTCCTAAAAGCCTGGCAGCTCTGGGGCCTGCTGCAGTCAGCCTGAATGCACACCCCTTCTAACCACCAAAGGGCGTGGCAGGCAGAGTCCTGGCAGCAGGCATCCCAACATGACTGGAGAGAGGGGGTTCCTTCGAGAAGCCGGAGGTGATTTTCTCCCCCAGATCTCAGGCCAACTCCAAATTGTGTCTTCACCTGCTCGCACATGCTCTCACTGGCATCTAAAAACAAAGAATGAAAACACTTTAAGATGAAATAAAAACAGAGACTACTGTTCTGTAAAGAACCCTGAACACCAACATGTGAGGCTATTTTGAAGACTGACTTTTAAGAGGGTGGGAAAGCTATCTAGTAAGAGGAACAGAAGAAGCAAAAGAGAGTGTTTTTAGCTCAAGATATTTTAGCTTGTAGAGTACTGCTCCACCTTCACGGCTGGTTCCCCTCTCAGCGAGTCCCTTCCATGTAGACCTCTTGCACAGAACTCTATCCAACTCATGAAACAGGAAAAAAACTCACAATCAAAAGAGCTATTCTGGTGGCAGTACAGGGAGGGAAGTGGGGCACAGTCACCTCTAAGGCATTTCTCAGGCACAGGGTGAGGACTACGGGACCAGAAGAGCAGATAGCTGAACAAGCTTGAATATTTCCCCCACCGAACTGGCAGCAACACAGGCAAAATGCTTGATCTTTAGCAAGTTACAGGTTCATCATGTTCTAACCAAATGTTTGACAGAGTCGGGTGGTTTTACCTACCACGGTGTCGGCCAGACCATAGTCAAGCTTAGCAAAAATTTTAATCATGAGAGGGATTCTGCTAGACCTTCTTAATGACAAGCCATGTCATAACAGGAAAAACAGTGACCTACTGTGATTAACCTAGATAACATGATTCAAAATTCTGGCTAATTTTGCTTATGGAGAGACTTTTGGTCTGCTGAATTACTGCAGGCATGGCATTGACTTTCACTTCTGTATTCTTAGATGCAGTAAAGTCAAAGCAAGCTCCAAATGAAAGCTGTTATACAGTTCATTTTAAGGTCTTAGTTATACAGATGTCTATAACCAACTATGGTCAGGGTTATACAGGGCCAGAACCAGGGTGAGGCAAGACAGGTGCCTTGGGCACAAAGTTTAAAGAGGTGCTCACTCTCAGAGTCATGAAGTGCAAGGTTGGTTACCCAGCCCTTAGAATGAGTGTCTCCTTAAATTCTGGGTCATATGTGCCTCTTTCTTCACCCTAGCCCTGGCCCTGCAACTATAGCATAAAGTATATTTTAAAATTTCACGTAGAAAAGATGCAGAAGAATCAAACTACTAAGGAGATGGATAATCATGTATGCATGTATGCATAACTGAAAAAGGGCTACAACTAGCTCAAGCCACAAGCTGATAATCATCCAAAGCCAACCTGACTCCCGGGAAATTCCTACTTAAATGTCCAACAGACTAAATGTGGACACAAGTCAACTGAGAGATAAGAGGAAAATAAAGGCAGGCTTCTCGGTCACTGAGCTGAGCCAGAAACTTTAAAAGTTTCTTTAAAAGACCAAGCCAGCCTGCCATTGGTCTTTAAAAGAAAAGAGATGCACTGGCACCAACTTAACACCAGGCAAGGCAATTGGGAAGGCCATACAAAACAGAACTTCCTTAAAAAAAAATGAAGAAATAGCAACTAGGAAAAAAATGAAGCTACCAAGAGCTGCAGAAATACCCTTCATTTCCTCATCCATCTTCCCACACAGTACCCAATGATATGAATCTTGGTAACAGCTGAGTGTACAGACTTTGTTGAAATCAATAAATTGTTCGGTAACTACTGTGTTACTTTTATATCGACCTTCCATCATTCTACTCAGAAAAATTCTTTCATGTTTAACAGTGAATATGTCAGTCCCAAAGCAAAATACTTCTGAAGAGATCCAGATAAAAATAATTTGTACTTTTCTGTAAGCCACTATTATATTTCATTTTTTGAAATGTACTGTGACCCCCACTTCTACACTTAAGGGAGAAATTGCCAAAGAACTTGACCTCCCACTATAAGCAGCCAGGAAACCAGACCAAATATATGAAACAACTGTTTCTAGACACTGAACCACAGGTAGTCCAGGCCTGTGATCTCAAAGAAAAAGCACACAAACACGGTGTGCCCTATGACCACCTTGGAGCTCCATACAGAAGCGAGCTCCAAACTGTGGCATAGGGAAGGAGATCCCAAGCCAAACAGAGCGGTCCTGCTGAGGAAAGAGAGTGCAGGGTGCCTGTAATAGAATTTTGGAGCAAACTACCAGAGAGAGAAAGATTCTCAGAGAAAGAACTCCAGATATCTAGGTAATGGTCCCCTTCAGTCTTTGACTGAATACCAACTTATACCAACTGTAGGCTGAAAGTACATGAGGGAAATTAGAAAATATTTTGAACCAAATGAAAAATAAAACCAAACATATCAAAATTTATGGGATTCACATAAAGCAATGTTTAGAGGGACATTTATAGGTTTAAATGCTTATTTTAGAAGTCTAAAGTCAATCGAGAGAGATATACAGGGAGAATGCCACATGATGACAGAAGCAGAGATGGAGTGAAGAGCTGCAAGCCACAGGATGCCAAGGATTGACAGTGACCACGAGAAGTTAGGAAGAGTCAGGGAAGTATTCTACCTAGAGTTGTAGAAGACCAACCCTGCCAACACCTTGATTTTGGACTTCCAGCCTCCAGAACTATCACTGGCTTATGCAAGATTCTCTGTCCCTACCTGCAAGAATAGTTCAGAAGACAGATGGCTCCAAGATTTCCAAGAGCCTAGATTTCCAGGGCCCAGTGGCATCTGAGGACGTGACTATGTCTTTTACTCAGATCGGGTAGAATTGGCTGGATGCTATTCAGGGGCCATGTGTAGGGATGTGATGGTAGAAAACTACGGGAATCCGGCGTCTATGGGAATTCTCTCTTCCAAACCAAAATTAATTGCCCAACTGGAGCAAAGGGCACAGCCCTGGGTGAAGGTACAAGAAGTTCTGCCAGGTATCTGTGAGTCCAGGAGTACTGGTTTGAAACAAAGACTTCAGCCCCAAAGCAAAATACTTCTCAAGGATCTGCTCTGGAAGACGAACAAAACCTGTCATGTGCAATATTAGTCTGGATTGGGAAGACTGACGATTTTTCCACAGAGGAAAATCACTATAATGTGGGCAAATCTTCAAATCTAATTCCTCCTTTGTTAGCCATGAGAGAAATCATACTGGGGAGAAGTCTCATAAATGTAAAGAATGTGGGATAGCCTGTATCAGTAGCTCATTTCTTTTAAGTCATAAAAGCCACATAAACAAGCAATCTTATAGATCTACTGAATGTGGGAACTTTCTCAAGGAGCACTCAACAATTACTAATCATCACAGAATTCACTCTAGAGAGAAGCCCTGTTCAATGAATGAACAAAAGCTTTCAGAAAAAAACTGTGTCCTTTTAGGTCATCAGAGAACTCATACCAGTCAGAAACTCTACAGATGTAAAGACTGTGGGAAAGCCTTTACTCAAAGGCAGACCTTAATCATTACAAGAGAATACACAGTGAAGAAAAGCCTTTTTAAAAATTGTTTTTGAAGATTTTATTAATTTTTAGAGAGAGGAAGGGAGGGAGAAAAACATTGATCTCTTGCACACCCCCAGATGGGGTCCTAGCCTGTAACCCAGGTGTGTGCCCTGACTAGGAATCAAACCCAAGACCTTTCAGTTTACGGGATGACGCCTAACCCACTGAACCACACCAGTCAGGGAATCAGGGCAGAAAAGCCTTTTAAGTGTATGAATTTGGAAAAGCTTCCAGGGATAATTCAACTGTGCTAGAATATCAGGAAATCCATGACAGTACAATGAATGTGGAAAAGCCTTTAGGAGGAGCTCAATTCTCTTTTTTTTTTCTTTTTCAATTTTAAGATAGCATGAGTTTAATCAGTCTTTCGGTGTGGAATTACTTCAAAAGTTTGTGTGTGCTTTTTTTTTTTAACTGAATATAATAGCCTCCAGTGGCACTGGGAATGTAAGAAAAAGCTCTTGCAAATTTTGAGAAATGGGCTAAGGGTGTAGCACTAAGATACCGCAGCTCAGATCTCAAGATTCTGGTACAGACACTCCTGGGGGAAAAGATGTGTTTAATGAGACACAAGTAGAATGAGGCAGGACTCTGCAAACCCAACGGTCGTCAGTTTGATTCACAGTCAGGACACACTGCTGGGTTGAGGGCCAGGCCCCCACTGGGGTGTACATGTGAGAGGAAACCACACACTGATGTTTCTCTCCCTCTCTTTGTCCATCCCTTCCCCTCTCTCTAAAAATAAATAATAAATCTTTTTTAAAAAAAGAAAAGAAAGAGGCAGGGTTGATTCAAAAATACCAAAACCCCCACACCCTACAGAATACAGGTGAGTAGGTGGATGGGGCTGGAGGCAGGAGCTCTTTCATCAGGTCCCTTAGGAAGAGCTCAACTCTCCATAGCACTGAAGAATGCAGGAAGGAGACAAACCCCACCACTATAGCAAATGTCGAAAATCTTTCCGGTATATATTCTTTGCTGGGCATCAGAAAATTCATAGTGGAAATGAACTCTATTAGTGTAATGACCATGGGGAAGCCTTTATGAAGGAGCTGAGTTCTTATTGGACATCAGAGAATTCATACTGGACAAAAACCCCATCACTGTAAGAAATGTGGGAAAGCCTTCAGGTACAGCTCAAGATGTGCTGAACACCAGAGAATCCATACTAGAGGAAAACCTTATGAATGTAACTGATGTGGGAAGATGTTTTCCCAAAGTTTGGCTCTTAAATAACGTAAGAAATTCATAACAAAGGAAGGGTTATTCATTGAAGTTAGTGTGGTAAAATATAGAGAAGTAGTTTACTCCTTTTGGGCATCAAAGACGAGACATTAAATATATTACATATTTATCAAAAATATTCTAGACTTCCGGCCAAGATGGAGGTGTAGGTGGAAACACTGTACCTCGTCTCACAACCAAGATTAAGGACAACAAATATTTATAAACAATAACACAACCAGAACACACAAAATTGAACTACAGAAGTCCGACAACCATTCAACCAGACCGGTAAGAGGGGCGGAGTCAGGA
>PVKM010035964.1:0-14979 GCA_004027735.1 Carollia perspicillata
GCTCCGCATCTCCCCATGCTGTGTCTGTCTGACATACCAAGGTGACCCCAGGTATCGACCCCAACCATTAATGGCCTGACAGCATGCCGGAACCCGAGTGGCATTCTCCTTGTCTTACTCCCAACGGGCACTGGAGAGATAGGACCCTGTGAGAGAGCAGCTACGTGGCCCTCGGAAACTCCACCTGGCCCCCAGGTCCAGGCCATGGTTCAGAGTGGGGCTTGACCGAAAATCCTGTAGTTCCCATCTCTGGCCGTGCTTATGATCCAGGCTTGGTGCTGGCCCGCGCTGAAGAGTTAAACAATCAGTGGAGGGTGGTGCGGGGAGCACTCAGTGACAGGCACCTGTTCCTCAAGGTGAAAATTACACGCTTGAATCACGAATCGGCGGAGTTTTCAAATCCACAGCCCCTGCGCCTCTCACGCTGGTGACTGTGCCCGAAAGGACTTTGAAAGGAAATGTACTTTTCACCATTTTCTTGCTCATTTGCATTCTGCTCTGTTTGGGTTCTGAAATGCGATGAGACACTTTATTTTCAGGGTAGATCCACAGGATGGCAAACAGACAGTTTGGGAAGGAATTAGCCATATGGGCCTGGGCATTATTTTCTTAATGTGGGAATTGGGTCAACCCTGCAGAATGTTTCCTCAAATGCTTACACTGGCACATTTTCTCGAGGAGAGGGGAAGTTTTCCCGAATGAAGCCTCGCAGCGGCCTGCGCGCAGTCTAGCGGCATAGTCCCAGGCTACGAGGCTCGTGAAATGTCAAAGGGGAGGCCCCCTCCAGAGACACCCAGTCCAGCCTCCTCATTGTGTTGCTAAGACACAGCGGTCCAGAGAGGAGAAGTGACCAGAGCCAGGTCATCTAAGTGGCAGTCCAGCCTACACTGCCCTGCTCTCTTACTGCCCCCATGTTGGCAGAGGTCCCAGTTGTTCCCTCCTTACGTCCGGGAGCACCCGCCACGCTCTGGGGCACCCCCTCTCAATTGCTGGCCCCTTTCCACATTCTCCCAACCTGGTGTGAATCAGAGCTTGTGAATTTATAGCAGTCATCCGTCGATTGAATGATCAACCAACGGACCCACCTGCTCTCCAGCACACCTCCGTGTCTGACTCGCTGCTCAGGTCACAGGACCGCCGGCTGACTTCCCCGCACCCTCCCTTCGTCAGAGTCAGAGGCAAAGAGAAAAAGCACAGAGGAGACCCCGGAAATCGCTCTTCCCCCGCTGGGAACTAGCGGGAGATGCGATGCTGGGAACAGCACCATCAGGGGTGTCACAGGGAAGGGTGACAATATGTGAGACGGACCTTTTAAAGGCAACCTATTATTTTTGTAATTTGTTTAAACAAAACCAAGTGACTCTTTAAACTCTAATTCCCCTCTCAGAAATCCAATGCTGCTATCTATCCTTTCTCTCCCTGAAGTCGTGGCAGTAATTTTAATGCCAGCAGAAGGCATTAGACATTAGAGGTGAGCAGGGCAGAGGGTTCTGGCTTTTATCAGATAATTAAGATGCTACCAAAGTCAAACTTTTATCAACGTTAGACTAAAAATAATCTCCTTCCACCCAAGTGCCTTTCTACAGAGCATTCAAACTGACAGCGCTCTGGAGAAGGGTTAGCTTTTAAAATGGTTCATTGTTTTTCAACTTTTATTGGCAATCCATTCTCATTATGCTCAACACATTTGTCTTCATAATATGCACTTCACAATTATAATATCAAAGAGTTTGTATCTACATAATGAAAATGATCTATAGAACAGCGCAGGGAAAGCATAATAACACAGTGTGATCATTAACGCGCCGGGAGCTTCGAGGGGAAACACGGCGTCTCATGGGAGAGCCCGTCCCCTGCATCGTATGACGTTAGACAGACGCACAGGCTTGGAGGGGAAGCGGACATGAAACTCTGGCCCCTTGGAGGGGACGGCACTGCCTGGCACTGCTTGGTTTTGGTGACGGGAGAGGCACATGGGGCGGGGCATGCCAGGAGACCTCCTGTTGGAAGTCATCAGTTCAAAGTGTGTCGATCATATCTGTCCTTCAGAACTTTCTGGCCCAAATACTGCCAGCCTACAGACCACGGAGATAAAGGCTCAGATTTTCTCCCAAGAGGTGCTGGGAAAATTTCCCTCGGCGAACTCGAACATGTCTCTCAAGGAGGATGGGCCGAGAGACCAAAGAGGCTGACAACGCCAGCATTCGACGAAGAGCTGGTGAGGGGAACTTAGGGACAGAACAGAGCGCTGGTCACAGCAAGAGAGTGGATCGCTCCGCCCACCGGAGAGGGGGCGAGGGCTTGATGTATATGACCTCCAGGAACACGGCAAGCCTGCAGACAGGTGATATGTGCTTACTGAGAGCTGTATATTCCAAAGCAGTAAACAACTAATCTATGTAAGGGCATCTCAGGCGACAGGGGCCTACCCCAACCCCGGGGTGAACTGGCGGGCGGTCACTGGGAACAACTTGCTTCTTAAGTCGTGTCAAGCACTAGAAACCATTCTGTCTAATGTTTGCACAGTTTAATGTCTACGACGCTCGGGGAAAAATAAGCACATAGCTGGTTAGTCGGCATATATCCCAATGTGCTGTTCAACTATCGTAGTGTTTGGCTCACAGAATACACTCAGTAAACAGTTTTTAATGAGTATGGAATAAAAGGGTGGCTTTCTCATTCTGCCAAACATTTCATCACTTGTAATCCCTACAGCAGGTCCCGGAAACCTTTAAGGGTGACGGGCGGGCACAGGCATGATGAAAAGGAGTGGTACTAATGAGGGCCACGGAAGGGGGACCGCAGACGTGGGTGGGCGGGAGGCCGCTTCACTTTGCATGAACGTGAAGATGGCTGTGGCGCCTGATCAAGGCCGAGCTGGGAACCCCTTGCAGGGCAGATAGATAGGAGGCTTGGCAGATGTTCTGAATGGGAAGGGGTGGAGCCGAGCAGATGTCCAGCTCTGCTGAAAGACCATTGATCGAGAAGGAGAGCTATTGTGCTTCTCAGCCGGTGGCAACAGGCATGGACCCACTGCAGGGAAGAGAGGCCTTCCTAGGACAGCCAGCCAGGAGCTGAATCACACCAGCAACTGGGCTTAGATTTGAAAATTGGATTTCACACACACACACACCTATGTTCCAAATCTTCCTGTGGATTCTGTATGTCCAAGTCAAATGTCAGCCCGAATGGCCAGGGTTTGGCCAATAAAGGGGCACGGGGAGCAGAGTGCCTCACCTAGGAAACCAAGCAGTCCAGGACAGCCAAGGCCTGCGACACTGCTGTGGACAGTCTCCCCTTCTCTCGACCCCCCAGAATACACCCCCGTGCACAAAGGTCCACCCCAGAAAAATGCGGCCAATCACACAGACAGCCAAAATCATTTTGGTGTCAATAGGTTTCGAGAAAGCCTCTTTTCTTCCCTTGGTTTATTTGGAAAAGTGTTTTATCTGGCTAGCATAACTCTTGTACGTGCGAGTATAACTTTGGACAGAGAGAGAGCTTGGTCGAATTGTTGCTGAAATGTGCCTGGGCACAAAATGCTGAACAAAAAGGTAGGAATGACAGAAACAATATGGCACAGAGGAAGTGACACGCAATGATGTGTAACAACAGAGGGATCCTGAATTCACCATTCACTTCTTTTATGCACGAGAAAGCAGAACATGAACCTGGGGCTAAAAAGCTGCAACATCGAGGTTGCAATTCTTCTCAGACACACAGTCTAAGCTTCTCATTTTACTCAAAGAGGTGGGCATGACTCAGCCAAGGTCTTAGAGCTGGGATTCGAGTCTGGATAGCTGGACTCCTAACTCGGTGTTTGTCCACTCCAGGCGTGCCCTTTCGTTCACAGGGAGAGAGGTAGGAAGGCATGTTTGTGGCTAGGAGATGGATGGATAAACACGTACTCTCGAGGTAGTGTTAGGTTTTAGGTACAATTATTCTGTCTTCAGAGTGAACCTCCCACAGCGACATCAAAAACTCCCAGTACGACATTTAACCTTTACTGCCGAGTTAAAAATGGTGGAGAGTTAAAAGTCCCCTGTAGCTATTAAAATAGTGTGTAGTGAGAAGTGCTGTGTGGCAGGTGACGGACGGGGCTTCACTGCTGTGTACCCCCACTACTGTACTTCCCTACGGAGAGAGACACCGATACCTAATGTTACATTTCTAAGCAAGGTGCCCAGTAGTTTTACTCCTGGGGGAGGGAGCCACTGCTGTCTACATTCCCCCTCACTCCCACCCCCTGCAAAGAAAAAAAAAAAACGGCATTAACTTTGTTTTGTAAGAAAAACGAGGGGAAAAAATCAATGGATGAATGGACATGAAAAATGCATTTTAACCCATACATATATTTTCGAACAGTGCAGTTTTTTAAAGCTTTCTAAAAAAAGCGGTCAATGTGATTCTCAAGGGGAAAAAAAATGCAACACAACCCCGAACTCAGGGGTGAAGTTAAACGATCAAGAATAGTGAAAATCTAAAGATCTGATTTAGTAATCTGAGGCATGGATAAAAAAAAATGGTATAAGCTTTGGTTGCCTCTGGGATTGGGAGGTCAAAGGGCACATTAAAGTCGAAGGGGAACAAATTCGGTTTGGGGGTATCCATACATCCATATTAAAGCTGTTAAGCCTCCCAGCTCAATGAAATTGCTCCCAGGGAATGGGCTGCTGCCTCGTGGACCTGGGTGCACTACTTTTCCCTCCGACTAAGAGCGATGGCGCGGCACAGGCTGGGAGACAACCCTTCCGGGCCTCCGGTGAAAACAGAAGGGGAAGAAGAGTGCAGGTTAAACGCAATATTAAGAACAATCTCTCCTAATCTGTGTATCTTTCTTCCTTGCAGCTCGGCAATCTTTGTCAATTACAGGACATTACTCTGCGGGCCAACTGGCAATTACAACGGCATCTTTCTTCTCATCCCTGACAGCAGAAAGGAGGAAGTATCCCGAGTCTAGCTGAAGGTGAAGAGGGAAAGTGGAGCTCACTTCAGAGGTGACGTGGAGGGAACCTATACCCAGGATGCAGATGCTATATACAGCTGTTATGCGAAGAAGCTGCCGCTCCAAGAGCTGATGTGTTTATTTAGACTAGTGCGAAAGCTGAGTTAATGCCGGTTTCCAGAGAGAATTAATACACACTAACGTGAAACTGTTGAACCACTGCACACATCTGGAAACGCGTGTTTTCCGTGGCTGCCAGCTGCGCTAGGGAAGCAGCTGATGAGGTTGCCATTGGTTTTGAGGCCCAGATGAATGGAGGGCGTGCCGTTGGGGGAACCGTCGACCCTACGGATCAAGGCCATGGCCCTCACTTCCTCCTGACCCTTTCACAGCTCCTCTTGATCTGTGTCCAGATGTGAGTGTCCCACCTTCACCTGCGGCCTCCTCCACATCTCCCAGTGCTCTAGCGGCCAAACCGCTTTTCACGCAGTCATGTGTTCCCCCGAAAGAACAGAGGAAAATGCCTGAGTCTCACAAGGCTCTGGATTTCACCTCGATTTTTGTAACCTCGTCATTTAACTGTGGCACAGTGCCGAGCAGGGTGGTCATCTGGAAAATAACCCTCTGGCAAAGAGACTACTTGGATTAATGTCAAAGGCCACCTCAAGGACACAGTTGATCTTGTGACCCCAAAGCTTCTGTCTGCAGAGCCCCGTAGCACTGAGTTCCTTGCTGAGTGGCCGGCCCATTTTCGTGATTCCATTTCAGAACAGACCACTGTCCGTCCACTCCCCATCTCAGCTTTTTTTTTTTAAAAGAAGGAAGCCATTGTGTTTATTAAGAAGTGCTCTGCCTAAGGAGAACCCCCCCAGGTACAAGAGCTAAAGGTATGAGCTGTTTGGAAGTGGCTGGCCCACCCTACTCCTCCCTGTCACTGCCTCATGCTCACCCTTTCTTGGATGGAGGCTAACCTAGACACGCAATTGACCTTTCAGCATCCCAGAAAAGCTTCGTCGATTTGACTTTGGCTGCTGATGAAAGGACCTGCTCACCAGCAATCACAAAGCACAGGACAACTCGAAGGGCCCTCCCAATATCAGCCATAAAAGCAGTTCATAGTGTGCGATTCTCCCACCTTCTGCTCCCTAGATTTCCAGCCATTCAGGCATCCCACTGCGTGAACATCCGCCGAGCCGTCCCTTCATCTCCGGTTCCCAGGTACCCTGCAATCATTTGTGCTTTCCTCTAAAATATACCTCTTTCAGTGCCACATCTGAAGAGCTCTTTAAACGCTAACAAGAACCAATATTTTAGATTCCACCGCTAGATGCTTCAGCTAAGTTCACTTTATTGTAAAATTAGATGTCATTGTGAAAAGCATGGATATAAATATAAGAGCAAAAGGCCCTTTTTTCTTAATGTGGAAACCAAGGCAACAATATCCTATTTTACCTTGTTGTCAAAAAGTTCCTCTTCTTCTTTTTTGATAGCTCAGCCAATATAATGCACTGCATATTTACACTTAGCATTAAATAACTATTAGGCAAAAGTACTCCACAGTAGTATCTACGTATATTTATGGAAAGCTAAATTATATCGCCAAGTTTATTTTAAACCAAGGAAGCCCCTGAGAGGGGGTATTGTGTGTTTTAAAGAGTAAATGTAAACTCTTAAATAGACAGAGCCTTTGTGGAATGTAACACATTCTACCTGGGTAAATCACAGAGCAATTACACGGTAAACTTTTCTTTGATGAGGCACTGAAGTGATGACATGTAATTACTTTTCCAATGCTGCACCGTGTGTTTATCAAAATGTTAATGCAAGCATAATAACAGGCTGCATGTTTGCGCCCGGAATGTCAGAGCCATCCAGCTGTCAATCACATCTGAAAATAAAATCCCAAATAAGCAGGCAGCCTGAGAACAGGAGTGACAGCCAATACTCACTCAGCTGACAGGCACTTTGCTCCCTCCACCAATCAGTGTCAGTGTCACGTACCTAAATAGGAGGAGTGTATCTTTTATTAGCCCGGACGGAAGCAAGTGGCAAAAACGGGATGGACTTTGGGTGGGCTCCCCCTTCCTCCACCCCTGTTCTGCTCGCGGGCTGCCTCTCCCGGGTGCCAGCTGATCCCATTCCCTTCTCCTCGCTCCTCCGGGGCAGGGCCCTTGTCGAAGGCTGCAGAGCCCACAGATGGGCGAGCATCACGAAAACTCTGTCTACACCCAGTTTCCTCACCAAGTGGCCGTTCGATCAGTGAACATACCCTGCTGGACTCTCCATGGTCGTGAGACAGAAAGTCCTGGGCGAGGGCCTATCTCGGCGATTGGCTGAGCTGGTTTAGCTTAAAGCTCTTAACTAGAAAAGAAAAAAAAAATGTGCGCGGTTTGGAAAAACGAGTGCCAAAACTACTAGGGAAAATTTAGTCATCACTTTTGACCACAAGTTGGCTGAGCTAAGCAGGCTGTGCTTTCCTGGGGTGTGCAGCCGGGGTCGAGTCCTAAACAGGCCCCTGACAAGGTCATTTTCTCTATCATTTCCTTATTCATTGGAACGTCTGGGAAATGAGCACTTTGGTTCTGGAAGCTTGTGTTCAGCCTGACTTAGGCCCTCTTGACATTCTCTGAGAACCTTTTCACTGAAGGATCCTTTCCAAAGTCTCTAAAAATTGCCAGCCTCTTGTTGAAGTAGGAGCAGGTGCATACCTAAACTTCCTCCTCCCGACTGACTAGTACCTCCAGACCTTGTTAGGAGGGGCGCACTCTGGAATCTCCTGGTGTTTAGGTCCAGCAGGGCAGTCTGCTGGGAAGAGAGCTAACCCTACAGTTAGAGCATCCGCTTCTCTAGTTCACTGAACTCACAATGCCAACCAGACCTACTGCTTGCCTGTTACTGTCATACATGCTGGGATGGCTTGTCCATCCCGCCCTTGTGTAAGTGTATGATTGTAACCAGTGGAAATCGCTCTGGGTTGCAGTGCAGAGAGAAGCTGGGGGGCTGTCCCCACAGCAAGCAGAACGTGGGGAGAGACTGTGCCCCTAAACCTGCTCTGAAGCAGTCTTATTTCCATTATTTTTCATGACTTCTGGCGATGCCGAGGGATGTTGCCAGGGCAGCAGCCAACCTTGACGTTCTTGGCCCTGGACTGCCTGAAGGGCAGCCAAGAGCCAGGCTTACCCTCCTTCTGTGACGACCACGGTCAGTGGAGGAGTTTCTGTCACATTCTTCAACGGACTAATGGATGCATTTGGAGGGCAGAAGCTTAAAAAGTCACCCAAACAAAGAAACCTTTGGCTTTTCCAGGGTCAGAGACCGTGGATTCAGAGACCTTCGCCTTCCTGGACATGACATATTGGACAAGAGGTGAGAGTTTAGAAAGACCGGATGTCTGCCTGCTGAGCTCATTTGCTAACCCCCTAACTACAGTGGGCATACGCCTCCCATTAGGGCAAATAGCATTTTAATTAAAAGTAATAAATCTCCTCTTGTTTAAATGAACATGTGCAGGAGTTGGTTACTTTAATTTTCTTCCTAAAGGGATTGAGTCCGATTCTGAATCTGGGCCTAACTCCTTGGCAGTTTTGCAGGAGGTGGGGCATCGCCACAGGCTGTAGATGGTCCCGGAGGGGCCGAGGTGGCTTGCGGGGGAAAGCGAGGCAACTGGGAAAGGCAATGCAGGTCTGCAGAGGTGGTAGGAGAGATGTGTCCAAACCACACAGCATCTGAAGCCTTTTACAATCCCTGCAAATGCTTCTGCCCTTCCTGGCCCCTCCTCTCCTGCGTTCCTGGCTACCTGTTTCCTCCGAACATAGGACTTTACGCTAGTCTCTAAGCACACGGTCACCATCGCAGTTGCCATGACTCTCCTCACTTCAGCACCTCTGCCTCCAATGTCCTTTACTTACTTTCTTCCACCTGCAAAAAAATCCAACCCTCCTCTCAGGTTTCTCGAAGGGCACTTTTTCTGTGCCTAAAACTTCACTGTTGTCACCCCAGCACTTCCATGACACCTCTAGTTTAGCATTGACGCCCTCCGCTCTTAGTTTTCTCTTCCCTGTGTCACACTATGATGATAACCTCAGGGACAAGCATTAGGCCCAAAATGCAGGTGTGAAATTCCAGGGCCTAACACAGGTTGGCTAACGGACTCACAAAAAGTGCTCAACGACGCTTGTTGATTTCAACTGACAATTCAATATCAGAAAGCATGTTGTGTAAATATGGGCTATTATGTATTTGTTCACAGTAAAAACTGGAAGCCAGAAGTGAGGGTCTGCGCTTTGAATCCGCATGAAAACGCTCTGACTAGTCCAACAGCTCATTGGTGGAAGATTCTTGAAGAAGTCAGGAGCTCCTCACCCCTGCAGGGGCTAACATGGAGGCCACCTGGCCTCCTCGGGAGACTGCGCACATGACCTTGGTGACTCCCATGATGGCTTTTGACTTTAAGGTTCTATGATGCATCAGGCCCTGACAGGTGAAGAACCAAGTGTTTGGGCCTATTAGTTAGAAGAGAGCTCCCCTGTACCCTGGGTCTCCAGTGTGTCTAAGGTTCCCTCATGGAGCTTGTTGAAAACCCTGGGCTCCACTCCCAGCACTTCTGTGCAGTAATGTGCAGGCGGTCCCGGGAGCTGGCCTTCCACACAATCACCACAGCTGACGTTGTTGGAAGTAGCCCCAGGACTGGGCCTGGAGAAACACTGTTCTACAGCATGCCGATCAAGGGCCCCTACACCCTGGGTCATTTGCAGACCTTCCTGTATGTGGACGTGGAGTTGACCGGACCTTCGGGTCCCTCCCAGCACAGGTGTGGGAATATTGGATCACAATCCAAGTATGGAGAGGAGCATCAGCGTACACTGGCAGACTGTCAGGATGAAGGGCTGTCCTGGGGCCATGTGCTTGGAGGGTCCCAAGGAAGCCTGGGCGGGTGGGTCACAGATGCATGCACCCCAGGGACACTGGTCTCACGGCTCTGAAGTTGAAGACAGCACAGTGCTCCGTGGGGCAAAACAACAAGTAGATGAGCAGACAAAGGCCACAGCCCAGGGAACTAATGACCTGATCCATCGGATGACAGATTTGGAGGCATATTCCTAGAGATGCGAGACAAGGAGACTAGCCCAGCAGCAATGACGTCGCCTCCCCAAAGAGGCTAACGAGGTGGACAGGTCCCCCAGAAAAGAACAACGATCTGTTAGAGCACAAGGTGGTGTGGTCAGTAAATATCTGAGGACTATGACCCACGGTTGCTTGGCAACGGGACATCTCCAAGTTAGACAATCCACACAACAATGTTTGCAAAGTTTAATACCATCTGGAGTTGAAAATTTCATCCAAGTCTTGGTGAAGACATGTTGGGTGAAGGGGCAATGGGTTAAGAGGCTTGTGCATGGTTTTTAAACATAAAAACCATGGATTCAATGTGAATACAGAAGCCCCATTTTTAGATCGGGTGGTGCTTGAGAAATGGAGTCACTTCAAACACTTAGCAAACACCTCGAGTACAGAAAGCAATCTGACACCAATAGATGACCATGGTGCACCGCTTTCCTCCGTGATTGGTCTTGGACACCAATCACTCCACAGGCAGGTTCTAGCAGGGAGAAAGGCTCCCCTCGCAGAGGTGTGTCAAGTCTGAGAAGATTCACTGTCAAGTGCACCTGCACCCTAACCTCGGAAGGTGGTGGGAGGTACAGGCCCCTCAGTATGGTGGCAACTTCTGCAGTCCCCATGTTGGAATCGTTTTTTGCACAGCCTTCCCAGGGATGTGGAAACGTGGAGTGTGTTCCTAGAATTCTTAGAAATGTTCAGGCATGTTCTTATCAAATGTGCTGAATTCCTTAGGAAAGACAGCTTAACTACTGATCACTCTCAGATCCCAGCATCCCTCAGACTGTTGTAAGTTGTGTTTGTGAACATGTCCATCATTATATTAATCTTTATTGCCATCATTGCCAACACCACTGTCGGTATCATCATCAAACATTCTTCTCCAGAATGAGAAAAAGCCAGAGATCCCGAACCTGCCTTATTGCTTTCCTGCAGGTAATCCCTTCACAGTATCTGGGAGTCCCCTCTTTCGTGAATAAGACAGTGTCAGTGAGCTGGAGCCAGGGCAGCTCCGGAGCTGTCTCACGTTGCATGTCTCACGCCTACCCCATTGTGCGGTCTAATTCTAGGGCAGGTGGGGCTTTGAAAAGAGGTTTCTTTTTTTCTATTTGGCAACAGATGTTTCATCTAGAAATTGTGAGTCTCCCAGGGTAAGCATGATTCACCACTGTCTGAATTCCCTGATGATGGGTTATTGAAGGTAATCAGTAAAAACGAGGACAGGGACTAGGAAAGAGTGTCCTTTCTTCCAGGTCAAGTGGCTTCTTTTCTCACTTCAGGGGTGTCTCTTCCCTCCTGGCCCTCGCTCTCGGTTCTCTTCCAGTTTGAGATTCTGGACTCTTTCCCATCTCACCTCTTCACTGTCCTTGGGTACCTCTTTCGCCTACGTCACTCCCACGCATCTTAATGAAGACACTGAGTGCTTTGCCCCATGAATAGCGTTTAATGGTGATGCAAACCCAGTTCTGAGGGAGGGAGTCAGATGCAAAGGTCGCAGGAATGTGGTAACAATGTTTGGCTACAGCCCTCAAATACACAAGTCCTAAGCATCGTTTCCTCCCTGACATCAATGTAGTCGGTAATATTCACTTGAAGCGGTCCCTTTGTTCCCCTTCAGAAGCTCTGCTGATGTCTGACTGGATGGCTGTGTCATTCACTGGCATCATCTGCACAGCCTCGGGCCCCACTTTATCACCTACCAGTGCCAGTAAAAAGCATCGTTCAGCCCTGGCCGGGGTGGCTCATTTGGTTGGGTGTAGTTGCGCAAAGTGAAAGGTTGTCAGTTCAATTTCCGGTCAGAGCACATGGCTGGGTTGCGGCTGGTCCCCAGTTGGTGCGAGCGCGAGAGGCCACCAATCCGTGTTTCTCTCTCACAAAGATGCTTCCCTCCCTCCTGCTCTCCCTCCCTTCCCCTCTCTGTAAATCAATCAATCAATCTTTTTATTTAAAGTGTAGTTCATCAGACAAGTAGTGGGCTTCGCTTTTCTCACTAAAGGCAAACTTTCTCCCTAAACGGATGGCCGTCTGCCTGGAAACGTGGCCGTGTTTCAGCGCCACATTCCAAAACAGGTGTCGGGTAATGCAGTAATTAGTATGCACATCTAACTCCATGCAGCCTCTGTTGATCTCTCAATTACAGTTAGTTGGGTCCTCTGAAGTTTGCGGTAGTTAATTAGAGCATTATTGAGCAGTGGAGCCAGAGAGCCAAGCTCCGCCATCAGCCGACAGCTTGGTCCCCTGCACTGAGCGAGCATCGGGCCAGTCCTCCGCCGGCAGCGCCGGTCTGCAGGGTGACCCTGCGCCAGGAGGGCTGGGATAGCAGGTGGAGGGAGGCCTGCTCTATGAGCAGGGAATAAGAGTCCCATTCTTCATCCTGCCCCTCCTTGATAGGAAAATTCACATTCCAGGGGTGACCACTTTCATCAGTATCTCCTCAGGGGGAACAAAAAAAACCCTTCAACGCTCAAAAAGAGCAAAATGGTTCCGAGCAGACTCGGGGAAGTCTAAAGTTAAGGCTAGCACATGAGTTAGAGATCATTCTCCCTGTCCCTCACTACTTCTCCTTGACTACCTCCCGCAGAGTTTGGGGAGGGCGGAGGGTGATGGCTAGGAAGCAGGCAAGGTGAGGTGCACACAAAATTACCGAAGGCAATTGGGAAACGGTGGCTTCCCAATAATCGAGGTATCGTGTCATCTGTGACATCGGAGCCTGACTCCCCCAAACTCCTGATAACTGCCCAGGGTCAGCGCGGAAGGTAGCCCACGAATATCAGAGTGAGCCTGTATTCATCATGCTAAGACTAAGAGATAAGCATGTCTTGTCCAGGGGGCAGCGGGCAGATGCCTTGGGGACCCGAGGCTAAGGAGTAAGAAGCGTTACAGATTGCGGTCACAGTCAGTGTGCTTTCTAAAGAGGATTCTCCTATCAGCCCCAGTTTAGCTTCTGTGCTGTTCTCTTTCCAAATTCATCACGTGGCCAGGACCACTGCTCTTGCCTCAGCAAGCTCTGAGGCAGGTCTTTCTGCAGCGTGTCCGTCACTGCAGGGCGTGAGTGAGGAGGCAAGGGTCTGGGCTGGTGGGCCAGGCAGGGGGTTTTCATTTCCCAGACCCTCCTCCCTTCCCTGGGGTCCCCAGCCCTGGCCAGGAATGTAATGGTGACAGAATGATGCACACATAGATAAAATAAAGTTTAAAATGAAGCAAATCCTGAAGATGAAATTGGTACAGTGGAAAGAAGGCTGCATTTGGCAGGACCTAATCTCTAACTCAGCTCCAGTGTGACCTTATGGAAGTCACATTCCTGCTCTGGGCTGCATGTGAAAAATGGGAATGGGTTTTCGGGGTGAGTTAACCAGGAGTGGGAACGTCATTTTCCTGGGATGGCACAGGGAGAAACACAGTGGGATCAGATGTTAGAAGGCAGAGGCTTGCTTGTCCTCTCCACCCCTTGTGCATTGGAGGATCTCGGGCAAATCTTACACTGACATGGACGTCAGGTCCTTTCACGGTAAATAGGACGTAGCCTATCCACTCCGCAAGGGGAGCTATGGGAGTGATAAACATGGGCAAGCACCTTGGAACCTAACAAGGGTGGTATAAACACAGACACAAGGCAGCCAGGAGTGAGGCAGGTGTGTGGTCAAGTGGGCCGAGCTGATTGTCAGGAAGCTAGACGGAACATTCTGAGAGCAGCCACAAAGTCAGGCATCAGAAGATTTGCAATTCAGGGCTCTCTGGGGCTTGGAGGAGTCTTTGAAGTGAGGGAGCTCAGGGCAGCTCCCCACACACACCTCCCTCAATTCCACTTCGCGGTGTTGTGACTTTAAAGGGCTCTTACCGGGTTCTTGGCAGGCTCTCTGCAGATCAATTCCTGAAGTAGGAAGAGTGCAGGACAGAACACCAAAAGTTCTAGGATTTTTGTCTCCATCACCTACTAGCCGCTCTCTCTTCCTTAAGAACCATTTTTAAAAGGCCTGGCCAGAGGCCCTGCCTCAGGTACTAGATGTCTGGGTCTCGTTGGTCTGGACTAGGGAAGTGGTGTCAAGGCTCTCTGATTCCCTTCCATTCTAAGATGTACCTGCCATTTCGGGATTCCGGGATTCCCTACTGGCAGTTCAATGAATACATAATAAGCAGAGGTTATTATGTTTGAGGTTTGAGTGGAGGTTTTTTAAGTGTTAAACATCAGATGTCCCCTTTCTCCTGGCCACGTGTAAAGTGACAGGCTGGGCTTTGGGACAGTAGATCAGTTCCTCTCAGTTGCACTGTGCTTACAGTTGAGGAATTCATTTGTTAACTTGGTAGTAAGTACACAACGTCTGTCCAGAAGGAATCCAACCATGTGATATGAAAAATAGAGACATTTCCTGAAGAAGATACAAGATACCAGAAACTTGTCCATAGGACAATGACACCTCAGTCCCCTTCAAAGTAGGCACCTTGGGACCTCACAGTTCTCCCAGTCACCATCAGCTGCCCCATCGTATTTTCCTGAATCTCATCAGCAGTCTGAAATCTCTTCCTTTTCAAGGCTGGTTTTAGTTTCTGGAAAAGCCAGAAGTCACAGGGCACCAAATCTGGCTGTAGAGGAGGTGAGTCACCTGGGTGATTTGACGCTTCACCAAAAAATTCTGTATGAGATGTGATGCATGAACAGGTGTGTTGTGATGAAGCTGCTAATCACTGGTTGCCCATAGCTGAGGCCTTCTGAATCATCTGAACAGTTTCAGCAGGGGAATGTTCAAGCTGAACACAAAATGTGATGCAGATTCATGGCTCTACTCACTCAGTCATTTCAAATGCAATGGCCACACAGTACACATGCTCACTCAGCAGTGTCTACTGCCCCCACTGACCAGTACAGTGAAGTCGTCATTGTTCACACATGCGCATTCCAGTCCACTCTCCTTGGCTGCCAG
>PVKM010035965.1:0-14976 GCA_004027735.1 Carollia perspicillata
AAAAGATAATACCAATTAAAATTCTCAAAAATACAGGCACATCTCATTTTACTGTACTTCACTTTATTGTGCTTCACAGATACTGTATTTTTTTTATATACTAAGAGTTTGTGGCAACTCTGCTTCAAGCAAGCCTATCAGCATTTGTTCATTTTGTGTCTCTGTGTCACATTTTGGTAACTTTTGCAATATTTCAAACTTTGTCATTATTATTATATTTGATATGATGATATATGATTAGTGGTATTTCACGTTACTATCATAATTTGTTTTGGGGCACCATGTGCCATGCCCATATAAGACTACAGGTTTAATAAACATGTTTGTTCTGACTGCTCCACTGACTAGGCATTTTCCTGTGGGTCTCCCTCTAGTTAGGGCTCCAAATTCCCTGAGACACAAAAATTAAAATTAGGCCAACTCATAATCTTACAGTGGCCTCTGAGCATTCAATTAAAAAGAAGAGTATTATATCTCTCACTTTAAATCAAAAGCTAGAAATGATTAAGCCATGTCAAAAGGCAAGACAGGCTGACAGCTAGGCCTCCTGTGTCCAATAGTTAGCCAAACTGTGAATGTAAAAGGAAAGTTTTCAAAGGAAACAGAAAGTGCTACTTGGAACACAAGAATAATAAGAAAGCTAAACAACATTATTGTCGAAATGGAGAAAATTTCAGCAGTCTGCATAGAAGATCAAACCAGCAATAACATTCCCTTAAGCCATAGACTAATCCAGAGCAAGATCCGAACTCTCTTCAATTCTGTGAAGGCCAAGAGAGGTGAGGAAACTACAGAAGAAAAATTGAAGCTAACTAAGGTTGGTTCATTAGGTTTAAGAAAAATAGTCATCTTCATAACATAAAAGTGCAAGGTGAAAAAGCCGTTCTGATGTAAGAGCTGTGGCTAGGTATCTGGAAAATCTATCAAAGACAATGAAAGGAGGTGGCTTTGCTAAACAATAGGTTTTCAATGTAGGCAAAACAACTTTCTATTGGACAAAGATGCCATCTAATACTTCCATAGGTAGAGAGAAGTCAACATATGGCTTCCAAGCTTCAAAGGACAGGCTGACTCTCTTGTTAGGGACTAATATAGCTAGTGACTTTAAGTTAAAACCAATGCTCATTTTCTTTTCCAAAAATCTGAGAGCCCTTAAAAATTATGCCAGCAATCCCACTTTGGGGAATATACCCAGAGGAACCCAAAACACTAATTGGAAAGAACACAAACACCCTTATGTTCATTGCAGCACTATTTACAATCACCAACATATGGAAGCAGCCCAGTGTCCATCAGTAGATGAGTGGATAAAACAGCTATGGGACATTTATACAATGGAATACTACCCAGTCATAAAACAGAAGAAAAATTTACCCTTTGTGACAGTATAGATAGAACTGGAGAACATTATGCTAAGTAAAATAAGCCAGTGAGAGAAAGACAAATGCCATATGATTTGGAAGATGTGGACAGACTCATAGATGGAGAGCAGGATGACAGCTAGTGAGGGTGATTAGGGGTGAAGGTATTGAGCAAAAAGGAGTTATGGACATGAACAACAATGTGATGATTGCTTGGGAGCAAGGGGTATAAGGAAACAAAATGGTAAGGGAAAAATACCATAAAGATTACATTTTTAAAAAAGAATTATGCTGAATCTTGTCTGCCTGTGCAGTATAAATGCAACAACAAAGCCTGGATGACAGCACATCTGTTTACAATATGGTGTAGTGAATATTTGAAGCTTGCTGTTAAGACCTATTACTCAAAAAAAATTCCTTTTAAAATATTACTGCTCATTACAAAGCACCTGCTCATCCAAGAGCTCTGATGGAGATGTACAACAAGAGTAATGTTTTCATGTCTGCTAACACACCTTTTATTCTGCAGCCCATGGTTCAAGGAGTAGTTTTTACTTTTGAGTTGCACTATATAAGGAATACATTTCATAAGGCTATAGCTGTCATAGTGATTTCTCTGATGGATCCAGGCAAAGCAATTTGAAAACCTTCTGGAAAAGAATTCACTATTCTAGATGCTATTAGGAACACTTGTGCTTCATAGGAAAATGTCAAAATATCAACATTAACAGAAGTTTGGATAAAGATGACTCCAACCCTCATAGATGACTTTCAAGGGTTTAAGACTTCAGTGGAGGATGAAGTAACAGCAGATGTAGTGGACCTAAGAAAAGAACTAGAATTAGAGAGGAGCCTACAGATGTTACTGAATTGCTGCAATGTCATGGAGAATTTTGAATGGATGCAGAGTCGCTTTTTATGGATGTAAAAAGAAAGTTTTTTCTTGAGATGAAAACTGGTGTGAAGATTGTTGAAATGAAAATGAAGGACATAGAATATTACATAAACTTGATAAATTGGTGGCAGGGTTTGAGGAGAGTGACTTGAATTTTGAAAATGCTATTGGACAGTGGCACATGTTACAGAGAAAACATTTGTGACAGGAAGAGTCAATTAATGCATCAAACTGTACTGTTGTCTTATTTTAAGACCTTCCTACATGCACCCCCACCTTCAGCAGCTATTGCCCTGATCAATTCACAGCCATCAACAAACATCAAGGCAAGACCATCCATCAGCAGAAAACATGATTTCTTTAAGGTTCAGATGATGCTTAGCACTTTTTAGTCATGAACTATTTTGTACAATGTATTTTACACATAAGGCTATTGCACACTTAATAGCCTATAGTATGTGTGTATAAACATAATTTTCACATGTACTGGAAGTCAAAAAATTTATGTGACTCACTTTATAGCAATGTTTGCTTTATTGCAGTGGTCTAGAAGCAAGCCTGCAATACCTCTGAGGTATGCCTACATCAAATAAGTAGGAAAAAATCTCAAGAAGAATGTGGAAGCCTTTACATTAGAAACTAAAAATGAAAATTGATGAGAGGTGATTTAAGTAAATGAAGAATTATAGCATTTCAATGGATTGGAAGTCCCAAAATTGATCTAGATTCATTGATTTAGATGAAATAAAATGAAAATCACAACAGATGTTTTTATTAAAATGGTGACCTGATATGAAAATTTATTTAGAAATGCAAAGTACTTCAAATAAACAAGACAATCTTTAGAACAAACTGAAATGTTAAGAGTCATGATAGACCCATAGTTATGGAAGTGTGACATTGATGTAAAGATAGAAAAATAGACAAAGATAATGGAAGAAACAAAATGTAAACTGACACATATTTTTTCACTTGATTTGTGGCCAGGACATTACACTATTCAAAAAGAAAGTGTTATTTTAATGAATAAATGATTCTGACAATAAGAAATTCATAAGAAAAAAAAGACCTTGATCTCTACCTCACACTTAACAAAACCTTAATTGGAGATTAAGGGTTTTTTTAAAGTAAATATTCTCTTCCTAATTTAATACATAAAAATGATATCTTGGTGATGCATGTATTTGCACTTTTTAAATACTAATGTAGTTTAATTTATTAAATTTTCTGTTAACTTTTTTTTCTTTGTGATATTCCTCTGAGGTTTTCTGCTGAATTTTCTATTAAGGTATTTGTTAATTTGTAAAAGCACAGTGAGTGGAGGAATGTTAACACTTTTTTTCTTTTACTTTGTTTTATTATTATTGTTGTTCAGTTACAGTTGTCTTTTTCTCTATTGCTCTCTCCTGCCCCATCCTCCTTCAGTCCCCCAGTCAACCTTCTCCCATTGTTGATGCCCATGAGTCCTTTATTCACGTTCCTTGACTTGTCCCTTCCCCTTCTTTCCCCTATAATCCCCTACACCCTCTCCTCCAGTCACTGTTGGTTTGTCCTTTATTTCCATGTCCCTGGTTCTATTTTGTTCATTTGTTTGTTTTGTTGATTTAGGCTCCACTTATACATGAGATCATATGGTATTTGTCTTTCACCACCTGGCTTATTTCACTTAGCATAATCCTCTCCAGTTTTGTCCATGCTGTCACAAAGAGCAGGACTTCCGTCTTTCTTTCTGCTGTGTAGTGTTCCATTGTGTAAATGTACCAGAGTTTTTGATCCACTCATTTACTGATGGGCACCTAGGTTGCTTCTAGAACTTGGCTATTGTAAGTTGTGCTGCTATGAACATTGGGGTGCATAGGTTCTTTTGAATTGGTGATTCAGGGTTCTTGGGTATAATCCCAGTAGTAGGATTAACAAATTAACAAACAACAAGTGATGGCGAGGTCATAGAGAAAAGGGAACCCTAGTGCACTGTTGGTGGGAATGCAGACTGGTGCAGCCACTGTGGAAAACACTATGGAATTTCCTCAAAAAAACTAAAGATGTTAACATTTTTAAATTATGTGTTACTAATACATAGAATTTTTATCTCTCTAAAATTAATAGGTACATTTTAAATGTTGTGAGTGTATATTTAGACATTCTTCCTCTAATATAATGGAGAAAGTATATTTTCTTCCTTTATTTTATAATTTCATTTTAAGTATTTAAATCATAATCCTGGGGGTAAATGCAGACAACTGTAATTGAACAATAAAATAATTTTAAAATAAATAAATAAATTGTAATCCATTTACATATCAACTTTGTTAGATTTTTGTTTTGTTAGAATTATGGCTATAAAATTACTTTAAAGCAAGTATTGGCCAATTGTCTTAAATCATTATCAAATAGTTTATAAATCTTTCTAATATTTTGAGTGCCATGTTTACCAGCTTCTAAAATTGCATATATTTTCTCATCTATTTATGAGCATTATAATTTATTTTTTATTTGTATCTTGTTACTTATTACAATGTCTCTACCTTCTCAACCATCATTTCCCTCTGGTATTTACCATACTACTGTCTGTACCTATGAGTTCTTTTCTTCACATAATCCCTTCAGCTTTTATTCAGCACCCCAAATCACCACCTTTCTGAAAGCCGTCAGTCTGTTCTCTGTATTTATGAATCTGTTCCTGTTTTGTTAGTTAATTTGATTCCTTAGACTCCACATATGAGTGAGATCATATGGTACTTGTCTTTTTTTGAGTGGCTTATTTCACTTAGCATAATATTCTCCAGTTCCATCCATGCTGTCACAAAAGGTATGATTTTCTTCTTTTTATGGATGAGTAGTATTCCATTGTGTGAATGTACCACAACTTTTTATTCACTAATCTACTGATGAGCAACTGAGTTGCTTCCAAATCTTGGCTATTGTAAATAACATTGCAATGAATATAAGGGTGCATATATTCTTTTGAATGTGTTTCAGGTTTTGGGGGGATATATTCCCAGAAGTATAAATACTGAATCATAAAGCAGTTTAATTTTATTTTTTTATTTTTTGCGTTAATTCTATGTTGTTTTCCACAGTGACTATATCAATCAGGATTCCCACCAACAGTGCACTAAGGTTCCCTTTTCTCCACATCCTTACCAACACTTGTTGCTTGCTGATTTCTTGATGGTAGTCATTCTAACAGGTGTGAGGTAATATCTCATTGTGGCTTTAATTTGCACTTCTGTGATGATTGGTGATGTTGTGCATCTTTTGATAGGTCTATTGGCCATCTGTATGTCCTCTTTGGAGAAGTGTCTATTTAGGGTTTTTTTTTGCCCATTTTTAAATGGAGTGTTTGGGGGTTTGGGTGTTGAGTTGTATAAGCTTTTTTAAAATTTGGTGTGTTAACCCCTTTTCACATGTATCATTGGTAAATATACCATTGACTGAGCATGTGTACTGTGTGGCTATCACATTCAAAGTGGCTTATTGAGCAGAGCAATGACCCTGCATTCAATTTTGCATTAAGCTTGAACATTCCTTTGCAGAAAGTATTCAGATGATTCAGAAGGTCACAGATATGGGCAACTGGTGACTGGCAGCTTCATCACAATGATGTAACAGATCATGTATGATGTCTCATGCAGAGTTTTTTGGTGAAACATCAAATCACCCAGGAGACTCAGCTCCCCTACAGCTCAGCTTTGGCACCCCATGACTTCTGGCTTTTTCCAAAACTAAAATCATCTTTGAAAAGGAAGAGATTTCAGACCATTGATGAGATTCAGGAAAATACAATGGGAAGATCATGCTGATTGGGAGAACTGTGTGAGGTCCCATGGTGCCTACTTTGAAAGGAAGACACTAGTGATAAGCCTAGTTCTCATAAAAGTACTGTGATTTAGGCATCTTTAAAATAATTAGAGATGACAAAGAAAATGATGTGCAATCTTAAATTGAAACTTACTCTGCAACTTTGATGTTTTATAAATATGTTAGGAATGCATCATAGATTACAAGAAACTACCTTCCATACTGTGAAGAGTCAACGAGGTCTTCACATAAGTTGATTTCATGATTTAATAATGAGTATGGGTATGCCATTTCAAGGAGAAAAACAGGATCTATTCAGAAAGAGGAAATGTGGGCAGAAGCTTAATGGCATGGATATGCATCAGGTGACAACACAGTAGTGAGAAGTTCATTGTAAATAGAATATGGGTGTCACATATGGAAAAAGGAATATTTGTTTAGAGAAGTAATCAGCAAGTTTATGGAAGGACTTGTGTGTCACACTAAGTTAGAATATAACGAGAGTACATTTGAAGAAATGGTAAAATGGGACAATTTTACGGGTAGCATTTTGCAAGGAAACCTTATATTTGTTTCTATATAATGGATATGAATGGGGGTTAATTAATAGGAAGAAAATGGGAGAAGTAATGGTGAAATAGCACTTTTTAGGAGACTAATTTTTTAATGGTCCAGTATAGAAGAAATCTACACCTTAATTCAGGAAGACCTGATCTGTTTGGGCTCCTTATTATTTAGCCAAAGGAGAACATGGTCCTGGTTCATGAAAGGCATTCAGTAAGTTATAGCATGAATACAAAAAAGTTAAGAAACAAGTTATTTAAGCTTATTTTTGAAACTAAAGCCAGAAGGTATGATTTTTATTACCTTTGCTGTGAACTGAATTCCTTGATTATATTTCTAAGGCATTGTTCCCACAATTAAAATAAGATGCTTTGGATATTCATTTTTATAGCTATAATAAATAAAGATTTTTGTCTTAAAGCTAAAGAAAATTAAAACAACATTTCTGAGTTATGAGTTAAGAAATACATTTTTTCAAATATTTAAAATATATTTTCCACTCCTTTAATGGTATGATTCCTTAGTATACAACTACCAGATATCATTTTAAAGGATATTTATCAAGATCCATAAAGGGCATAGAAATAGAAATTCATAAAACTATTACTTTAGAAACTTCCAAGCATTATTTAGAACAATTCTCACTTATTCTGTGATTTAACTCTCTTCAGTTTCAGTTTCCTCTTTTCTTTGGTGGACATAATATTATTCTGCTTTCTCTAAGACTAGCTATATTAATTAATTAATATTGGCTAACAGCAATAATATATAAGCATGCAAGTTATTTTATTTTCTCTTCCAAATTTCTCATTTCCAGAATAAAATGTGGTTTGATCAATTTTGGTAACTATGAAATTAAACTTTATTTTCTTAGCTAGCATTTATTTAGCTTCCACTATGTGCCAAACACTAAACTAAAGGTATAAAAGCATTCTCTACCAAAAAAGTAATATCCCTTTTGTACACAATAGCGAAATGAGGTATAGAGAAAGTAAGTAATGATCTTATCAAGGTTATACAACTATAAATAAAAAGATTTCAAACCTGTGCTCAAAACTAATATATTGATATAGCTATTATTAATATTTTATATTCTATACCAATCATAACATTAATGGATATGCTGTCTCTCACAATATCTATAGATTAAAGTTAGGCTCATCAATTTAGTTTCTTCCTTATAATCATATATCATTTAAATAATTTTCAATCATTCATTAATTTCTTTACTAAATTTGTTACCCATCTGCATATACTCCCTGTAAAACTTGCTTAGTAAAATAAGTTCAGTAAAGTAAATTTTCTTGGTTAGTAAAAGAAAAAATCCAGTACCATTATTGATTTTATTATTTCTAAATTATCAAATAATTTAAAAACCAATACCACTTCCATCAAAATTTAATTGCTCTTTTCCTTTCAACTTATATGCTTATTGATTATTGCATGTATCAGTACACATACATATTACTCATTTGATATCTCAGTATATAATGGTCTTCTATTTTAAAAAGTCTAAAATAGTCCCTGGTCCAAGAGTTTTAGGGTTGAAGAGTTTAACTAAAAATGTTGAAATTCCCACCACTTATGTTTTAGCATATAACAACTATGGCTTTTTATTTTTGTCTTTTGTATCTCTCATCAAAAGGTTTTCTCTGATGGTAACATTTTTAAATGGCCAGGCACTTGTTTCCTATTTTTATCTTGTATACAACACTGCTTCCTCAAGTTTAATTTCCTCTTGGTATTCTTTATAGAGTGTATTTCACCTATGAGTTATGATATTCAAATTAAAAATGTCATCTTTCTATTTTTATTATACTCAATAGGTCACATTTTCCATCATTTAGAAACATTTCCAGTTAATCTTTTTTATTTCCCATTTACATTGTAGTAACTTATAGACAATTAAGTCTAGTATGTTAATATTACTTATCACTTATATTTCATCTTTGCTAGTAGAACTCCCTCTTCTCTCTATTGTGCATGTTGAGATTATTTGGCTAAGCAAAAGATCCTTTCTTAATATCCAATTTAAAGCCAACTTAATGAGCCCTGCCAGTTCTGAACACAACAGGGAGTTTGGTATCCCATCTGGTTAATTGGAGACTACAATAGCTTCCATGATAAAGACATCTGTTTAGAAAAATCAGAGTTCCAGAAATCCAAAATTCTTTTTCCTGTATCACTAACTCGCCCATTATTTTTGTTTTAGTTTATTCTCTTCACCCATAACAGCAGGCTTCAACATGACTTTCTTTTTTTAATTTTCTTAAATAAATTCCTTAATAGAAATAAAATATCAGAACAAAGTTGAAATCGTGTAACATCAATTCAGTTTTGCCCTTTTTGTTCCACTATTTTTTGTCATACATGTTTAGAAAGTGACAAAAATGTATAGACTTAATGATGATAATAGTAATAACAACCATCAACTTTTAAACAGTGTTCACTGTATTAAATTGGCTTAACTACACACTCTATAAACACATTTCCTTTAATCCTCATGATAACCTTTGGAGTAATGTAAATGAATATTTTGACTGCTTCTCCAACAGGCATTCCATTCCCTACCTATTGTGTAGCAAACGAAGACAACAGGGGAAGATACACTGTAAAAAAAATCCCACATGCAAAAAATACCTGCCAATCACAAGAAGAACATTGAAAAATATGCAGACATGAAAGTTAAATAAAATGTCATTAAATAATGAATAGGTCAACAATGAGATCAAGGAAGAAATCAAAAAACCTTGAAAGAAATGAAAATGAGGATGCAATATTCCAAAACATGTGGGACACTGGGACAAAGGAATCCTAAGAGGGAAATTCTTAACTTTACAGGCCTATCTCAGAAAACAAGAAAAAGCTCAAATAACCAATCTAACTTTATACTTAAAGGAACTTGAAACAGAACAACAAAAAAAGCCCAAAGTGAGTAGAAGGAAGAAAATAATAAAGATCAGAGCAGAAATAAATGAAACAGAGTCTGCAAAAAAAAAAAAAAGTACAAAAGATCAATGAATCCTAGAGCTGGTTCTTTGAAAAGAAAAACAAGATTGAAAAACTTCTAACCAGACTAGTCAAGAAAAAAAGGAAGAAAACCCAAATAAATAGAACCAGAAATGAAATGGGAAATAACAACTGACACCAAATAAATACAAAGGGTTTTAAGAAAATGTTATGAACAATTATATGCCAACAAACTGGACAACCTGGACCAAAACAGAGAAATTCCTATAAACACACAATCTTCCAAAACTAAAACAGGAATAATCAGAGAGTCTGAATAGACAGATTACACCTAGTGAAATTGAAACAATAATCAAAAAACTGTCAACTAAAAAAAGCCTTGGACCAGATTTTAAAAAACATTCCAAGAAGAACAAACAGCTCTCCTTTTCAAACTATTTCAAGAAATTCAAGAGGAGGGAAAACTACAAAACTCATTTTATGAGGCCAACATTATCCCAGTTCCAAAACCAGAAAAAGATACTAAAAGAAGGAGAACTATAGGACCATAACCCTAATGAACATAGATGCTAAAATCCTCAACGAAATATTAGCAAGACAATACAGCAATGCATCAAAAAGATCATATACCATGATCAAGTGGGATTTATTCTGGGAATGCAAAATTGATATGACATTTGCAAATCAATAAAAGTGATTTACCACATACACAAAATGAAGAATAAAAACCACATGATTATATCAATAGGTACATAAAAAGCATTTGATAAAATCCAGCACCCGTTTATGATAAAAAAATTGTCAGCAATATGGGATTAGAGGGAACATACCTAAACATAATAAAGGCCATATATGACAAACCCACTGCCAGCATCATACTCAACAGGCAAAAACTTCAAGTGCTCCCTTTAAGATCAGGAACAAGACAAGGATGTCCACTTTCACCTCTCTTATTCAACATACTGGAAGCCCTGGCCACAGCCATCAGACAAAAAGAAGAAATAAAAGGCAAATAGGAAAAGAAAAGCCAAAACTGTCATTATTTGCAGATGACATTATACTGTACATATAGAACCACAAATTCAATTGAGAAACTGCTAGAACTGATAAATAAATTCAGCAAAGTAGCAGGTTACAAAATTAATACACAGAATCAGTTGCATTTTTATACACCAATAGCAATATAACAAAAAAGGAAATTAATAAAACAATGCCATTCACAATTATTACAAAAAGAATAAAATACCTAGGAATAAATCTAACCAAGGATGTAAAAGACTTGTACTTGGAAAATTTTAAGACACTGAAGGAAGAAATTGAAGATACAAATAAGTGGAAGCACACACCATAACCATGCATCAGAAGAATTAACATTATTAAAATGTTCATACTATCCAAAGCAATCTATAGATTCAATGCAATTCCTATCAAGGTTCCAATGACGAATTTCACAGAACCAGAACAAATATTTCAATAATTTGCATGGAACCACAAAAGGCCCCACATAGCAACAGTGGTCCTGAGAAAAAAGAACAAAGTTGGAGGAAACATGCTATATAATATCAAACTATACTATAAGGCCATGATAATCAAAACAGCATGGTGCTGGCATTAAAACAGACATATAGTTTAATGGAATAGAACAGAGAGCACAAAAATAATCCACACCTTTATATGGAGCCCAAGTGTCCATCAGTAGATGAGTGGATAAAACAACCATGAGGCATTTGCACAATGGAATACTACTTGGTCATAAAAAAGAAGAAAAACTTACCCTTAGTGACGGTGTGGATGGACTTGGAGAACATCATGCTAAATGAAATAAGCCAGTCAGAGAAAGACGAATCCCATATAATTTCACTCATATGTGGAATCTAATGAGCAAACTTAACTAACAGAGAAAACAGGGACAGACTCACAGATGGAGAGCAGAATGCAGCTGGTGGGGAAGGTTAGGGGGTGGAGGGATTGAGCAAAAAAGGTGACAGGACTCATGGACAACAGTGTGGTAATTGCTTGAGGGAGGGGTGTTTAAGGGGACTAGATGATTTGGAAAAAATAAAATACACATTAAATTTAAAAAACAAAGTAAAAAATACCCTGTATTTATGACAATTCAACTCAACAACTACTTCTTGGGCCTCTCACGTGCCAGAAATTGTGATAATTACTGAGAATGTGAATAGAGTGAAACACGTGCTCATTGTTTTAAGGGGAACAGAAGATAGCAGAAAGCAATGATTCCCTCTGAAATGAACACAAGTAAAAATATATATTTTACTCTACAAACTTTAATGATATTTTCCCCCATTAATTTATGGCTTTTTTCCCATTTTTTTATTGTTGTTCAAGTACTGTTGTCTGCATTTGCCACACATCAAACTGCCCTACCCCAGCCATCCCCACTTCCCACCTTTGATTCTACCCCACTGGTTTTGTCCAGAGGCAGTTTTTTTTTAACAAAAAGTTCTACACGGTTTTAAAAAGTTAATGGAGATAGAGGCCAACAAGTTATAATGCATCAACTGATGAGTGATCAGAATAATTTCAAGTCATAAATTAAAGTGAAATTACATTTAAGAAGTCAAGAAAGTATACAGTACATTTTCAGTACATTTCCATTAAAATTAATATTGTCTTTTTAACATAATTCAGTTTAGAGATGTTAATCAGTTATCCAGTAATTATGGCCATGTCAAATGTAAAATAGGCTTATTTTCTGAACCTTAGATAATCTTAATAACTACAAGCACTCTCCAATGGCATTGTGCAGCTTCGGCATCTGCACTCCACTTCCCTTCCCCAACAATTTGCAGACATTTTCCAGGACAGCCCCAAAAGTAACATCGATCTTAAAATTTTTACCTCAATCCATGCTTTTGGAAATTAAAAATAATAATAATCCTTTCTTTTTGTCCACAAATAAGTTCTTCTTCATAGTGGTCTTCCTTTTATTGGCAAGTTTCTAGAAACAATTAGCTTTCTGCACTGTTTCCAATATTTAGCATACCTCTCCCCTCTGGATTCAAACCATGTTATAAAATCCACAGTGGCCTCCTTATTTTTTTCCACCACATTTCAACTTGCAGTAGCATTCCATATGGTTGACCATGTGTTTCTTAAAATACATTATTCTCCTAGCTTTTGAGACATAACATTTTTATGGTTTTTAGTTAATTCTCTGGCTATTTTGAGACATAACATCTTTATGGTTTTTAGTTAATTCTCTGGCTATTTTCTTCCTTGTTAGCCTTTTCCTCCTCCTCTACTGCCTATGACATGCTAAGTTCATTGAGCCTAGGCTCTAACCCATCTTTACCTTTTGTCCTATACTCTCTCTCAGAGGGTCATTCAGCTATATGGAGATGATTCATAAACTTTAACTGCAGAGAAGGCTCCTCTTCTGAGCTTATGACTCATCAGTTAGAAGCTCAGTCTACATCTTATTTTTAACATCAATTCTTCACTTTCTCAAAAGCATCACAAATTCATTATGACCAAGGCTATATTAATAACATTTTATTCCTTCATTCTCTAACAAGTAAGGACCCCATGATTCATCTAGTTAAACCAGCCAAGAAAAAAACATAAGATTGGCTTCTATCCCCATCTCCCTCAACTCCCTAAACAATATATCCATGTAGTCCATCAATTCACCCACTAAATATTTCCAAATCTTCAGTGACTCTACCACCATCTTAGGCCAATCTGTCTTCATCTTTTGCTGCTATGTCCTACTAATTGGTCTGTCTTCATATATTCTGGTACCCTTCACACCCATTCTCCGCAAAACAACCAGACCAATCTATTTCTAGAAGCAAATCAACATATTATCTTCCTGCTTAAAATTTTCCAATACTTTTCATGCTGAAGTAGTCACAACTCAGTATGATCTGTGAACACTTCCATGGTTCGGATTGTTATCCTTCTTCTGTATCTTGAAGCATTACCATGTCTCTCCTGTCTGCTCCTATCATATTGATTTTTGCTCACTGCTGTGTACACGCACCATGGTTTGCTCTGTCGCAGTGCTTCTAGCAGCGTCCAACCCTTTGGTGTCTCTGGGCCACACTGGAAGAAAAAGAGTTGTCTTGGGCCACATACTAAATACATGAATACTAGTGAAAACTGAGGAGCAGGAAAAGAAAAGGTTTTAAATAAATTTATGATTTTGTGTTGGGCCACATTCAGAGCCATCCTGGGCAGCATGCAGCCCCTGGTTAGACACCCCTGGAAGCCGTTCTCTCAAACTGACATACTAATTTTCTCATCTTTACCTAGCTAGCTCCTATATTACCTTCAGATCTCAACTCAAGTGTCACTTTCTTGATAAAAAGCTTACTCTACTTCTTTAAAATAATTAAATCTTCAAGTATATAATATCACTATTTTTAATAAATATTTACATTGGCTAGTGAGTATTTGATTAATATTTATGTCTGCCACCAGCATATAGACTACCTATAAGGATAGAGATTCAATCTTTTGGCTCACTATTTAATTCCAAGGCCCAAGGCAATGTCTAGTGCAGAGTTTCCATTCAATGACAGGCTGGGTGAATAAATAAACAACTTCAGCACCTGCTTAACTTAAATAAATGCTTTCTTTGAGATTCCACTAGTCCCCAGTCTTCAACACCCTCTTCCATTTCAGATATTTTAAGCCACAGTGTACCTTAAATAACTTTTAAGGAGCAATAACTTGAGAAGAAATTAATTTATTTGACTATATGCTCTTGACATTCCCCTTTGCTTTTAATCTTAATTTTAGGAATTTCTACTCTCAGAAGACTCTTCCCATGCATTGTCTTATATTAAACAAATAACATTTTTGGTAATATAAATGGTAGGTCTTATTAAGTGTTTTACCTAAGATTATACAACTAAATTATGGTAGATATAGGTCTAGAATGCTAGTTTCCTGACATCCAATTCAGTTCTAGTTCCTCTTTATGCATAACTGTGAATTATCCCGTTGAAAGAGAATAGATCATAAGAATTGCAGATAACTTATCTAAAGTATCATGTAGGTCAATTTACCCATTTTGGATCCACTCCTTTTCACTTAGGAGGAATATGAAGATTGTCATTTGTCTGTTAGATTTAGTGTGGACATACTGTGCCCCTAAGAGGTTTGGCAAGACACTCCCTGGGGTTTCATGAGAAATTACATCCAGTCTTCATGTTTGGTCCCTCCCTTCTTATTCTAGTAGCAATGTGGGGTCTTCTGTACTTTTAAGTACAGGAGAAAGAAAGAAAATGCTAAGTTACTATATGACTTCTGAAAAATTTCTAATTCTTTGTTAATACCAAACCTCATTTATCTGATTTCTTAAAGGAAAGATGTCAAAGAACAAAGTAGTTCAAATTTACTGATTCATCTCTC
>PVKM010035966.1:0-14974 GCA_004027735.1 Carollia perspicillata
TGGGAGAGTTTCAGGGATGGGTTAAGCCAGAACAGAGGGATTCCATTGTTGAGTGCCTATTATGTTTCAGGCAGTGTACTAAGCACTTCTAGGATATATTTCCTTTAATCATCACTTCCCACCAACCTGCAAAGTATTTATTTTGTATAAATAAGGAAGTGAAGGTCAGAGGGATTAAGAAGGCTGTGTAGTCATAGAGCTAATTACTATAATGATAATAGAACCAAACCAAGCAGAGTCTTATATACCCAGTACTGTTTCATTTAAAAGCCAATGTACTTGGTCTGCCTTATGAAGATAAGGTTGGAGATATACCAGTCAGATCATGGAATTTCTTGAAGTCCAGGCTAAGGAGTTTGGATTTGTCCAGTTAGAGAATGAAGAGCCATCAAAAAGTGTTTTTGTTGTTACTGCTTTTTACATTTTTTTCTTTCATTAACTCCAGAGAGAGGGGAAGGGAGAGAGGGAAACATTGATGTGAGAGAGAAACCTCGACTAATCAGTCAGTCGCCTCTTGTACATGCCCTGACTGGGGACCTAACCAGCAACTGAGGCATGTGACCTGACTGGTAGTTGAACTCTCGATCTCCCAGCTTGCAGTACAACACCCAACCAACTGAGGCCACACTGGCCAGGCTGTTGTTACTCTTTTCTTTTCCCCTTTTTTAAGGATTGGAGATGGGGGAGGTACAGACAAATGGAAGCATTAACAATGCAAGATCATTCATACTAACCAATAATCATTTCTGTTTTTAGGTATGAAGAGCCATGAACCCATCCAAATACCCGGTAAGAAAGATTTCTGTTCACTCTTTGGGCCCAAGTGTGAGGTGAGAAGGATTCCCCTTGGCATTAAAAACAGTATTGTCATGAGATAATTGTTATTTATTAATATTTCCTTTCACAGAGACTTAGCTGGGCAAGAGAGCAGAGAAGGTGCCTTTACTCCTGTTTCTGGAGCAGGAAAGCTAGCTGTTGGGGGGCATCCCTGAAGGGCCAGGCTGCTGGGACCTGCCTGCATGTAGTCTAGCACCTTTCGGGCTCTACAGCTAATGTTACCCCAATGGAAACTTCAGCTGCATGCAAAAGCTGGCTGTTAGCTTTTGGCTCACATCGCAGTATCTAGGATCTCTGGGTAACAAAATGTAGTAACACTCTTCTGGCACAGAGATAGACTTAGTGAGGTGCCATGGCAGAGGCCTCCTCTAAGCTTGCTGTGGACTTGCACTGTGAGGATTCATGTAGCCAGAATTTTTAAATAAAAAGCCAGGAACTACAATTGGTAGAAACTTTGGCACCTGTATCACTTGATCTCACCGAACAAGAGTTTTGAAATTGTACTTGCTGGAGCAAACTGCTAGTCATTGAGAACTTCTTTCTCATTTAGGAATGAAAATTCCAGAACCTTTCCCATTATCTGGTAAGCAGTGGTAGGCATGCCAGAGAGGAAGGTGACAGTCTGAGGACGGGGCGTAGACATACCTGTCAACATCAGACATGCAGGGGAGCCCAAGTACTTCACAAAAGAGCACATGAATGAGTGAGGACCCAGGTCTCTTAGCTTGCATCCAAGTGCCCATTCCTTAGGAGCTACAGTTCCTCAAGTGTATTTTTTCAGTAGATTTACCATGGCAGATTTAACTTGCTTTTACGATAGAACTATTCCACGGTTATTTAACAAGTATGAGGCTGTCTCTGAGGGCAAGGCCATCAGGGGCCTTGAGCTCCTGTGGCCAGAGAAAAGGAACAGTGACTCCTGTCAAGTTCCTCAGAACTTAGGCTCACAGGCGAGGGAAGAATAAAAGCTCTCAAACGTAAGTGTTCCTGAGACAAGAAGTGGATAAACTAAGTGAGCCCAACACAGCCAGAGAGCTGTGGACGGTAATAACACTTCCCTATGACTCAGAGTCGTCCTCTTTCAGACATGGCTAACGCTTGTCAGGTCTAACTTGTGGGGATATCTGTAACGACTGTAAAAACACAGACTCTCAGAGTGCAAGCCGCTATCCAGCACTTAAACTCTTTCTCCTGAGTTCGTGTAGTGCTTGAAAATAATTTTTGGTAGGTTTTATTATTTAGGAATGATTATCTGTTGAAAAAAATAGATTTTTGGCATCCACTAAATTACGTCCACCCACACAGTGCTCTGCCTTTCCCGACACTGCTGTCTGTGGACCCCTCCTGCCGTGTACAGAAACAGCACGTTCGCAGTTCATTACCCAAAGCCCAAGCAGAGGCCCGGAGAGAGGGTCCCACTGCTCGTTACACTGTTGGACTAATCTGGCCACAATTCAAAAGTGAATCTCTAACGACACTGATGAGGCACCTTGTGTGCGTACACACCTCCTTTGCTCACTGGACCCGAGGAGCACAGTACTCCCAGAGGCACCTTATTAGGCACAGCTTCCAAGCAGGTGTGGGAATGGACATGGGCTGTGTAAACAGAGAGGCCCGGCTTCATGAAGTCTCTCCTCTGTCATTTTCTTTTGGGTAACTTTGTGGTGTTTGTTTGCTTATTTAAATCACTTTTTATTTTTTAATTACAGTCAATATATAATGTTATATTAAACCCCAATGTTTAGATATTATATAACTTACAAGGTGATCATCCCCATAAATCTCATACCCATTTGGCACCATACATAGCTATTAGAATATTATTGACTATATATTCCCTATGCTGTACTTTACATCCCTATGGCTATTTTGTAACAACCAATTTGTACTTTTTTTTTCAATTTTATTTATTTTATTTTTAGAGAAGAGGGGAAGGGGGAGAGAAAGAGAGGAAGAGAAACATCAATGTGTGGTTGCCTCTCACACACTCCCTACTGGGAACCTGGCCCCCAAGCCAGGCATATGCCCTGACTGGGAATCGAACCAGCAACTCTTCGGTTTGTAGGCCAGTGCTCAATCCACTGAGCCACGCCAGCCATGGCCACTTTGTGCTTCTTAATTCCTTTACCTTTTTCACCTAGCCTTCCCAAACCTGCCTCCCAATTCTGGCAACTGTCAAAATATTCTCTGTATCTATGAGTCTGTTTCTGTTCTGTTTATTTGTTTATTCTGATTTTTAGGTTCAATTTTTGATAGAGGTGTATTTATTGCCATCTTATTGTTCATATTTTTATCTTTTTTCTTCTTCTTAAAGACCCTTGCATATTTTATGTAATACTGGCTAACTGGTGATGAACTCCTTTATCTGTTCTTGTCTGGGGAGCTCTTTTTATGCCCTTCCATTCTAAATGATAGCTTTGCTGGGTAGAGGAATCTTGGTTGTATGTCTTTGCTTTTCATCACTTTGAATGAAAAGCAAGGACATACTCCTTTCTGGCCTGCAAAATTTCTGTTGAGATATCAGTTGGCAGTCTTATGGGAGCTCCCTTATAGGTAACTATGTTTTCCTTGCTTGCTTTTAGCATTTTCTCTTTGTCTTTAACCTTTGGCATTTTAATTATGATTAGTGAGGGTCTCTTTGGGTTCATCTCGTTTGGGACTGTCTGTGCTTCTCAGACTTGTATGTCTGTTTTCTTCATCAAGGTAAGAAAGTTTTTGTCATTATTTTTTCAAATAGGTTTTCAATTTCTTGTCTGTCTTTTCCTATTGCCCCCCCATGATGTGAATGTTGGTACACTTAAGTCGTTCCAGAGGATCCTTACACTGTCTTCATTTTGAAGGATTCTTTTTTTTTTTTCTCTTTTTGCTGTTCTAATTGAGTGCTTTTTGCTTCCTTAAATTCCAAATAGCTGATTCAGTTCTTGGCATCACCTACTCTACTGTTGATTCCTTGTAATTATTCTTCATTTCAGGTAGTGTATCCTTTATTTCTAACTGGTCCTTTTTTATTGTTTCCATGTTCTTTTTCATGTTGTTGAAGTTCTAAGTTCTTTGAGCATCCTTATTACCATTGTTTTGAACTCTGTATCTGGTAGTATGTTTGCCTACATTTAGTTCTTTTTCTGGAGGTTTCTCCTCTTCTTTTATTTGGGACCTGTTTCTTTGCCTTAGCATTTTGACTGCTCCTCTATGCTTTTTTCTATGTATTAGGCAGAGCTGCTATGTTTCCCAGATTTAGTAGAGTAGCCCTGTTTAGTAGGTATCCTGTAGGGCCTGTGGCGCAGCCTCTCAAGTGTCCCAAGCTGGGCGCTATAGGTGTGCCACTGTCCTGTTGTAGTTGAACCTTGATTGCTGTTGGGAGGGATTGACCTGCAGGCCAATGTAGCTTCAAAGACAGGCTGTAACTACAGTGGAGGAGCTGCTGTGCAGGAGTCAACCCTAAGGAGTAGGACTTAGTTCAGTGGGGCTTTGGCGTTCACCAAGTCTGCCCCCTTAGTGTGTCACTCATGGAGGTAGTAGGGTTGTAATCTGGTGTGGTCTGAAGCTGTCCATTGGGTGCACTGGTTCTAGGGCTTCCCAGAAGTTGCAAGGCCAGCCACCACCTGTGCCCTGGCCTGGATTACCCGGCAGGAGCTACCGAGCAATGTGTAGATGGCTGCTAATTGTGCTGTGCTTGGAGGTGCCCAGGGGAGGCCATGCTGCGAATCAAGGTCAGCTGCTGCTACAGCTGGGCCTGGGGCTACTTAGAAAGAGGTAAGGGGTATGCAGAGGCAGCTGCTGCTTGTTGAGAGATTTTAGGAAAGTTCAAAGCATGAGGCAAGAGAGGCCGGTTATACGGAAAAGTTAGTGAAAATGGCTTGGGTAGGGTGGGGTCTCAGGAAATCACCAGGGCAGGGTGGACAGTGATAGCCAGGTTGATGGAGACTCAGATATGGTGCCTGCCTATTGGCTCTGTAGGGTAGATGGTCTCAGAAAAGGAACAATGGCCTCTGCCAGCACTTCTGTCTTGCAGAAAGCTCCCCTCCCCAGCTCTTGCCTTGATGCCAGACAATTCAGGTCCTTCCACAATGTCCCTGGTTCCTTTCAAGCTGCTGCTCCAGCAGTGAGGCTCAGAGGGAGTGAGTCAGAGTAAGTACCTGCATGGGCCCTTTAAGAGGAACACCCGAGACTCCAGAAGCCCTCCTCACTCAGCCACAATTCTGCTGGTTTTTACAGATAGACCTTAAGGTGACTTCTCTTCCTGGCTCTGAAACCCTGGGCTGGGAGGCCTGGAGTAAGGTTGGCATCCTTTGCTCCTTATGGAAGGACATGAGCAGCCGAGATATCCCTCCCGAGTTTAAACTGCTACACATGGGTATGAGACCAGCTCATTCCATGCCTCTGCCCTTTCTACCAGTCTTGATGTGACTTCTTTAAATCTCTAGTTGTGGGACTTCTAGTCAGCTAGATTGCCGGTGGTTATGAATCGTGGTTATTCTGTAGTTTAGTTGCAATTTCGATGTGGTCGTGGGAGAATTTTGAGTACCACATTTAACCTATGCCGCCATCTTGACTAGAGTCTCTTCTGGGTGACCTTTTATAAGTTATTTCACTTTTCTGCACCTTTCCTCCCACATCTGTACAATGAAGAAAACTTCTGTCTCGCAGGGATGATTAGAGTCCTAATAAGATAAAGTTCTGACAAATGAAGAGTAGTTTAAAATACTAGTAAGTGGTAGCTGTCTTTATTATCATCTGAAAATCTTTTCTCATTTAGTAATGAAAGTGGTACAACTGGATGAAAAACCTGGTGATAAATTTTTTATTTGGGGTGGAGGCATGAGGTTCTGAGTCCTTTACCGTACTCAGTCAGCTCAGTCTTAAGGAGTCTGGGGAGGAAATCAAGGCTATAAGGTTTTTGACATCCCAGTCTGCGAGCCAGCAGGGGGAATGTTGAGAACTTTCAATGTGAGCTGCTATCGTGGCTGTCTGGGTTGAACAGAGGAAAAGGTGCTGGCTAAACTGCCACAGTTGGCTTCCCGCTGGGCCTGTTTGAGAACAGGGCAAGAGGCTTCCCAGGCTGAGCTGACTACTGTGAGGGAATCTGTAGTCACAGGAACAGCATCATCAAAGAGGTGTGTATGAGAACTGCACAGCATGGGACCAGCCATTCCATGCTTCTCACTAGCCATCCTGGTCCTCCAACCAATAGGTTTTGCAGGGACTACTTTGTACTGTGCCCTCTCCTGGAAAGCTGTGTGTAGTGCATGCTCTTTTTTTTCCCCCTCCAAACAGTTACACCCAATCTCATTTAATACAAGAAAAATACTGCTTTTGCCATTTTGGCGATGAGGACCTGGAACATGGGAAGGTTAAGGAACCTGAAAAAGGCCAGAAAGAGACAACCAGAACTCAGATTTTTCAAGTTTTGTTCACTCTCTGTCACACAATATGTCTTTCACCTAGATTTAGTTAAAAAAAGACTCATCTGTCCTGTGCAACTAGAATTGGCATTTGGCCTCAAAGCCATCAAAATGTGGGAATATTATTAATATTTCAATGTTAAGCACACACTTGGAGGTAATATAGCATAGTAAATGGGAATAGAGGCCTTGAAATCAGACGTTGCTACCACTGATCACCTCTGATCTTTATGTAGGCTTTGAGGAACATCTGTATAATATGGGTAACTATACCTACCTTCTAGGACTGTAAGAAATAAAGGTGACGTTCCACAGAAAACATCTGCATAATGAGTGGCACATAGGAAGCACTCAGTAAATGGCATGTGTTAATATTGTATTTGGGAATCAAAATTCAACGTGTAAAAAGAGCACTTTTTTGTAATCAAAATTTTAATCATTCTTTTAATAGAAACATACATTATTAAAAAAATAGATCCAAACAGCGCAGCCCTGGCTGGGTAGCTAAGTTGGTTGGAGTGTCATCCGGTACACCAAATGATTGCAGGTTCGATCCCCAGTCAGGGCACATGGTCAGGGCACATACCTAGGTTGTGGGCTTGCTCCCTGGTAGGGGCACATATGGGAGCAACTGATCAATGTTTTTCTCTCTCTGTGTCTCCCCACCTCCTTTCCTCTCTCTCTAAAATCACTAGGCATGTCCTCAGGTGAGAATTAAAAAAATTAAAAACGAAAATCCAAGGAGTGCAATTGAGTAACAATTAAGCCCTTCCCCCAACCTAACACATACCTCTAAACCTAATACCCTGCCCCTCAGGCCCACTCCCAGAAATAACCAGGTTTGCTTAATCATGTAACCATATTTTTCTCTTCTGGATAAATAGGTGTACAATGCAACTAACTCAAAATCTATTTATATTCTAGAATATAAAAGTCAAGAAGATACCAACAGTCTGAGTAAGAAATATCTCATTTTCTTTTAGCTGATAAGTGCTTGATCTGCAATATTAAAAAAGTGAGAAATTTATTTTTTCTTAAAAGAACAGAAGTTGCAAGTATTTAAGGCATCCTAACAGAACATAATGTCATATCCAAATGTTTGTATGTATGTATATATGGTGGGGGCAAATTGACTGTTCTTGCATAATTTTTCTACTGTGTGTAGAGACTATATTTGCAGAAAATATTTTATAAAGTCCATATACTATCCTGAAATAAAATTCTTAGATAAGGAGATTTCCCACACCCGTAAAAATATAATATCCTAATTATAATTTATAACAAAATTACATACATTGTAATATATAAATGCCTAGATTTTACTAGAAGACAATGTAGTAGACAGTGATTATATTTACTTATGCAAATACATTTGGACTTAAGAGGTTAGAAGCTACTCTATGTGAGTATAAGAAAATGGGAGTGAAGAAATACAGTGGGTACCAGATAGTACTAATGTTTATTAGAACTGTCCAAAAACACTTTGTTTATGTATAAAACTGATTTAAGTTCTAGGTTGAGCATTATAAATAGATTTTTATGTCTATGTCTTGGCAGTGCATTTGAAATTTGTGTGGAAGTCGGTTGATTTTTCATGGTGCTAACCTAGCCCTCTACTTCCACCCGACCCTTGCCACAATCAAGAAATACCCTGACCAATTTCCATCTGTCTCTTAGAGGGCAACACCACCTGCCCTCTTGAGAACCACTGCTCTATAGCAACAAACTAACTAATGCATGAGTGCATCTGCCCATCCACTTCCCCATCTGTAGTTAGGTAACTGTATGTTTGTGATTATAGCGAAGTAAATTGACAAAATGAGTTGAAGGCTTTTATAAAATTTACTGGCTATTTCTCTTGGCCTGACTTATGAAACCTGAGTGGTGATCCCATTTAGATACTTGCAGCCAATCCGCCCTTGTACCATCTAAGCCAAGTATCTGAATTAAGGGCAGTGTGAACAGATACTAGTTCAAATGAAAGGGAAGCAGTTTTCTCCAGAGCAGCAAATTCTATGTATGAGAGAAAAATTTTAATTTTAAGTATATTTTATTGAATATGCTATTAAGTCATCCCACTGTTTTCTCCCCTTTATCCTCCTGTGCCCAGTACTTTCACTCCCTCTAGCATTCCTCTCCCTCAGTTCATGTCTGTGGGTCATACATAAAAGTGCTTTGGCCTCTCCATTTCCCATACTATTCTTAACCTCCCCCTGTCTATTTTGTATTTACCAATTATGCTTCTTATTCCTTTTACCTTTTCCCTCATTCTCCTCCCTCCTCCTCCCTCCCCCTCCTGGCTGATAACCCTCCATGTGATTTCCATTTCTGTGATTCTGCTCCTGTTCTAGTTGTTTGCTTAGTTTGTTTCTGTTTTTGTTTTTTTTAGGTTCAGTTTTGATAGTTGTGAGTTTGTTGTCATTTTACTGTTCAGAGTTTTGATCTTCTTTCTCTTAGAGAAATCCCTTTAACATTTCATGTAATAATGGCTTGGTGATGATGAACTCCTTTAACTTGACCTTGTCTGGGAAGCACTTTATCTGCCCTTCCATTCTAAATGGTAGCTTTGCTGGATAGAGCAATCTTGGATGTAGGTCCTTCTTGTTTGTAAAGTTTGAGAAATCATTTGGGTCTTATGGGAACTCCTTTGTAGGTAACTCTCTGCTTTTCTCTTGTTGCTTTTAAGATTCTCTCCTTGTTTTTAACCTTTGGCATTTTAATTATGATGTGTCTTGGCGTGGTCCTCTTCGGGTCCAACTTCTTTGGGAGTCTCTGAGCTTCTAGGAGTTGTATATCTATTTCCTTTGTGGATTAGGGAAGTTGTCTTTCATTATTTTTCCCAATAAGTTTCAATTTCTTGATCTTCCTCTTTTCCTACTGGCACCCCTATGATTCAGATGCTGGAATGTTTAAAGTTGTCCCAGAGGTTCCTGAGCCTCTCCTCATTTTTTGGAATTCTTGTTTCTTCGTTCTGTTTTGGTTGAATGTTTCTTCCTTCCTTTTGTTTCAAATAATTGATTTGAGTCCCTGTTTCCTTCTCTTCACTATTGGTTCCCTGAATATTTTTTATTTCACTTTGCATAGCCCTCACTGCTCCTTTTATTGCATCTGTACCCCGTCATTTCTGTGAGCATCCTGGTTACCAGTGTTTTGAACTCTGCATCTGATAGGTTGGCTATCTCCTCATCACTTAGTTCTTTTTCTGGAGTTCTGATCTTTCATTTGGGCCACATTTCTTTGTCTTGGTACACCTCTTACACTGTAAGGGGCAGAGCCTTAGGTATTTGCCAGGTTACAGCAACCCGCTTCGTTGCGTTGTGGTGTTGTATGTGTGTGTGTGGTGGGGAGGGCGGGTGGTCAGAGAGGGAACAATGCCCCTTGCTCAGCTCTTGCCCTGCTTTCAGTCACTCCCCCCACTTCCTGCAAGTAACTGTCACCCTTCCAGTTGCTGCCCTGGTGCTGATTCCCTGAGTGGGTGGGCTTGTGTATGTTCTAGGACCCCAGGGACCCCTCAAATGGACTTCCCTGAGAGACTGGCAGTTTCTTCCACCACTGCAACCACTACAGGTTGTTACAGCCAAAGGTTGTACAGCCAAAGGCACCACAGAGGGAACAATGCCACTTGCTCGGCTCTTACCCCCTTTCGCTTTCCCCACTTTCCAAAAGCAACTGGCACCCCTCCAGGTGCTGCCCTGGTGATTCCTGCATGGGTGGGCTCATGTATATCCAGGATCCCACTGGCTGCTCCAGTGGGCTCTCCTGTGAGACTGGCAGTTTCTTCTGCTGTTGCAATTCCCACAGGTTTTTACCAGCAGAGGTTCTGAGGCTTTATTTATCTGGTGCTGGAACCCTGGGTTGTGTGGTCTATCTCACTTCCCAGTTATTATCCACATGTGAATGTGGGACTACCCGGTCCACCAGCTGCCACCTCAGAGCACGTTCTCTCTGCCTGGGTGCCCATCTGCCCTCCTTCTACTGGTCTGGATGGATGTTTCTTCTTTAACTCCTTGGTGGTTGGACTTCCATACAGTTCAATTTTCTGGCAGTCTCGGTTGTTTTTTGTTTTTACCTTGGTTGTTATCCTTCTTTTGGTTGTGAAGTATATCTACCTATACCTTCATCCTGGCTGGAACTTGAAAAAATTAAAACTTTTAATGAGCTTACAGGGACTAAGTGTTTAAAAATGCAGCTATATTCACTTGTATATTGTTAGCTATGAGTATATGTATATGAAATATACTTTACTTGAAATAGAACAGATACAAAATTTACCTTACCATGCCTATCTATGTGCAAAAAATGAAACTAGAAAATTGCCTAGAATTTTAGAGAACTTGAACAAAAAAATTACCTTGTTTTCATAGGTATTAAAAAGCCTGTGGAACCCTAGATAAAAACCTGGATCAGCACGCTCTAATGGTATACAGGATGGGGTAGAAGTAGGTCTACAGTTGAGTACACAACAGCTTATTCTTGTATTACTCATTACTGTATTGTTTTCCATATGTACAACTGTAAACCTACTTTTGCTCCACCCTATATATGAAAATATGGCCTGGGATCCATAATGAGTGATATTTATTTGAAAATTGTTCCTGGTTAGAAGTATTTCAGGTAAGTTTCTAACTTGAATGTTTGCAGTCAGTGTATATGGTATATAGGTGGATGAACTTGATGTTAAAAACGACACATTTCAATGACTATGTGTTCTCATTAACAGCTCCAGCTCCAGCTGCAGTTCCAGCTCCAGCTGCAGTTCCAGCTCCTGGTCCCAAAACCCATCCCTCTGCATCCTCTGGCAAAATGCTCCTTCCACTGTTTGAGACACTCATTATTTTAATCAGCGCTTCTGCTACAAATCTGTTTGTTGCTCTGTAGTCTGATACCTTCATAGTTGAAGTACACTACATGGATCCTATGGGAAATGATCAAAAGGACTTATATTTTTTACTTGTTGGCCAAAATCAGTTGATAAAATGAGAAATGTGTGTTATTCACTCTGCAAATTCAGAAAGTTTATCCAGTTATGTTAGAGTCATTTTCATTTATTTGTGTATTAATCTTATGACTGCAAAAACACTATTTCTGATTAAATTCAGTAAGACTTTAAGATTATTAGATATTTCAGTAGAATGCCAACACTAAAATATCCAGTGTTAGTAGTTAACATGAGTTTAATTCCTGAATTACAATTTTTGAGGGGATTTTAAAATTTTTCAATTAGTTTACGAGTACATTCAATATTATTCTGTATATTAGTTTCAGGTGTACAACTGTACAGCATAATGGTTAAACAATTGTATACTTATGGCCCCTTTCATGTCTCAAGTTGCCCCCTGGTTAATAAATTATTGACTGTATTCTCTAGGCTGTAATTTACATCCCTGTGCCTATTCCGTACCTACCAAGCAGTTACTTCTTAATCCCATCACCTTTTCTACCCACTTCCCCAAACCCCCTCTCCTCTGGTCTGTTCTCTGTATCTGTAAGTCTGTTTCTATTTTGTTCTTCAGATTCCACAAATAAGTGAAATCACAGGGTATGTCTTTCTGACTGACTTATTTCACTTGGCGTAATACTCTCTAGGTCCATCATGCTGTTGCAAGACTGAATTAGAATTTTAAAGTTGTTCTGCTCATCTTTGAAGAAATAGACTTTGACTTCCAATAGTTATCTCACAATATGTGAACACTGTATTTCTGTAAATACAAGTTTATCAAGTGTTTGACATACTTAATTCCTAACTCGAATCTCATGTTAATCCAGGAAGGCAGAGAGTACTCTATATGTAGGCTAAGTAAGCAACAGAAAATGAGGTTATACAGTGTAGTACCATTTTCCCCGAGGTACTGTACTGTGGTGTTTGAACAGAGACTGATTTAACCCCAGGACTTTAGTAAACTGACTGTTGTTTACACTTCACCAATGTTTTAAAAAGGATTTAAGGTCACTTTCAAAGCTACAGAAAAACTACATCTAAGTATTAGGGGTTCCGTGTGCTTTCATTCCATCATTTACTTCTCTTTATTTGAGTGGACTTTTCACAAGAACCATTAGACAGTTGAAGACTAAACAAAGAACCCCAGTAAGTTGTGCTGGAGAATACTTCGTGCTGAGGCTGAAGTGGGCCTCGTCTCTTCCCACTCACCCAAATCTAGAACTTGGGTATCATTTGCTTGGACCACATTTGTAAGAGATCAGTCCTGTGTAACCAGCAACATGAACAAGACCACAAGTCTGCCTTCCATGTGCAATAAGTCACCAGTGGGGTCAAAACTTGGGAGGCCTACTGGGCTCTAGCAGCAGGTATTTATCTTGTGAAATTAGGAACCTAACAATATCAGAACACAAAAAATGAAAGGTTAGAGGAGTGACCATGGTGTGTGTGAGTAGTGATTTGCTCTTCAGGGAATGTGGCTCAGTGAAGAACAATTCTTACCAGTTAGATCGACTCTCCCTGCAGTAAGAGGGGGTGCAGAGGGACAGACACCTTCCACAGCTGGCTATGTGGATGAGGAAGATGGAAGTGCTCTTTTTTTCTGGTCCAAGGAGAAAAAGAAATTTATCTTCTAGCATTGTTGGAATTGTAACAATAAGTAGCAAAGTATGGTGAAAGAGGAGAGTATATAGAGTAGTATAACAAGTTTGCATGCCATAAACTTGGCAAAAGTGGCGACTAGCAAATATCTTAGAAATAAAACAATCAGTTTTAAAGTCCCAGTCTCCTACACAACCATTACCTGGACAGAAACTCTTTCAGTGGGATCTCAGAGGATGGCCTCTGGGTACGCAGTGCTACACACTTCTTACGATCCCCATAATAAACACAGTGGCAAGACTCGTGCCAAAGCATCACACAGAAATGCAACGTTAAAGCATTTCCAAAAGGGACCAACATGATATAGCCCAGATATGGAATTTGTAGTAAAAAAATTGTTTAAAATTATCTGTTTGTGAAAGACTATTTCACATTACAATGTTGAATTCAGGTTTCCTAGTGTTTTTAGATATTCATGATGTATTAGGAAGTTCTCCATCCCTGATGATATCTGAGGGCTTTTTTGCCAAGTCAAATAAATAGCACTGATTATTTTTCTTAGGAGGGAAAAATTAGACTTTAAAACCAGGAAAGACTAAAATTCTTGAATTGTGCTAGGCATGAAAAGTCATTCTCCCAGAGCCAAATAAAGCACCAGACAGAATTTATAAAAGTAATTACACTCAAGAATTTATTTGTTTTCATCTTTTTTAGAAATAAAAAGGTTTAAAAAACAAAAGTTGGCAAAAATGATAAAGTGTAATTTTGTTATATCCTAATCGCTTAGGTGTGTTCTGTAAATTCCAAATAAGTAAAATAATATAAAAATATAATCTCAAATCTTTATAGAATGAAAAGAAAACCACATTAATCATTAAATACTCTTGGATTTTCTTTACTCCTCCCACAGATGAATTCACAAATATAAAAACCGATGTACATTCATATTCCAAAGTACAAATCTCCAACAGCCAAGTAGTAATACATTTTATGTGCAAAGTAGATATTGCATGTTTACTTGCTATGGAAAGCAGAGTACAGGCTCAATGGAGAATCATCATTAAACACTGATTATTTTTCAGATGCTTTAAAAAAATGTACCATAGTACATTGTTGGTAATTATATACTTCTCAAAGTAACTTTTAGATATAAATCTTTCAAAGGCTTTCTTTGAAGAGTTGTGAAGTGACATTAAAATCTGAAGAACAATAATTTGTCAGTAACCTTCTCAAAAACCAAGCCAGATTTTCTTTTTTTCTCCATGTGGTCAGTTTCGTTCTTACTGAGGGTCCCACGTAGCAAGAAGATGCATTTCACAAACCTTGAACACAAGCTTATGATCTGTCAACTAAAGACACCACCTCTGATGTGGATGGTTTCATTCAATCCATGTTCTACCAATTTTATATCTTCTAGGTCATCTTTTATGATGCTAATCAAATGGCTGAGGCCTTCCTGTTGTTGTTTCAAATGCTAGAAGGAATTAAAAAAACATATTAATATATTACTCTAATAACTGTACGCATACCCCCTTGAAAAAGGGCTTTCTTCACTATTTTACTAGCAATATAGCACAGTAGATGCCCTAAATACAGTGGGCATGCACATTTATCTTTTGCTAATACTTTTTATATAACCTACAGTAAAATACATACTGTAAAGAGCAATAAAATCCAATGAACACTATCTTCAACAGAAACTTTACAGAAGATGCAGATGTTTTTTAGAGTCTTTTCATCAACAACCTTTGACAACCAAAAGGTATATTAAAACAATGCAACGAGGTACTCAAATATAGATGACTAGCAAAATAACCATTCTGAAAACTGAAAATTTTCATGTTTTGGAATACAAAGTATATAATGATGATAATGGTGACAACTACAATTACTGACATTTTTTTTGGGGGGTGGGTACCATATTACTTTATTTGAAGGAATGGTACAAGTGGACATGAGTGGATGACTTGGTCCAAGTTATAGAACAGGTAAAGGTCACTCCAACATGCACACACCAGGAAGTCCCCCGACTGTGGGAAGCCAGCGTAAGGCTTAGGTCTCTCCACTGTCTCCCAAAATGTGCTTGTCAAAAAGACACTCTGGCATGCAAGTTTGGGGGGCTGCCACCCTGCCCAAGTTAGTTACGTGGTCACCTAATTCTTTGATGGATTTCCCCTGGTCATCTAAGTAGTGCGTC